>OX637556.1:15155988-15313074 GCA_951800025.1 Oligia strigilis
TATAGCAGAGTATTGGAGTTATTACGAAATTAACAACATGAAAATACCCAGGACGACCCATAAAATCAATCAAATTATTGACATACACCACCCAGGCCTATATTTTTTATTCGGAAATTAAGTTATTGAAATCTTTAGCAAGCCACAATACTTTTCTCTTTGTTTGACTGTATGAGATACGCCACTGCCAATCCCTTCAGAAAGCACAATTAAGCGTGATGACATGACATGTTTATTTACGGACAACTTGGCAACTAAATACAGTTTAATTCAATAAAGTAAAGGCATGTACTTACTTACCTATTTATTACCAAACACAACTGCATTCAAGCGAAGCAGTTGACAGACAATGAGAACAAAACCTTTTGTAGTCAAGTTGTCTATTAAACCTTTCAGTTGCCTACAGTTGATAGTTTTGTTCAGAAACTTGTCAGAATTGTAACGTAGAAATACTTCTGACAGCAATATACTCCTAAATGTTATAGATTGATGTTTGTTATGTTTTGTCTCTTGTAATAGAACTATTTAGTAAAGTTTAGATCAAAATTTAGGGTTGTCGAAAACGGTTAAATATCAAAACCCGGTATGTCCTTGTCCACTTATACTAAACGTTTTTTATCACTCGATCACTCGTGTAGGGGGAATTGTGTTTATTAGCGTAAACAACAGGAAATACATAAATAACGGATTAAGCTAAAAAACAGGTTAGACATGGACAATGGACATAACTAGCGAAACGTACCGGAGTTTGAAAAAAATCACTTTGAACTTGCCGACTTCACTCCCGCCTCCTCATGGAAATGGCAGCCATCTTAACCTCATACTTTACGCTGATTGGTCGTCGCGGACGTACTTGACTTTGATAAACACATGTCAATGGACAGAATAATTATGAAACGAAGATGGGACATGAAAGTATTTATCAGCGACAGTCTGTTAGGTGTAGTTATCAGCTTTACAAAAACCGGGTATTAGTTAGCTATAGAAACAGAACAATCAAGCTACAGTTTCATAATGTAAACCCCACTAAATGTAACATAGTATGATAATTATCATGTAATAGTACTCTGGAAAAACGTCGATCGTTAGAAACCTTATTGGGTAGGTAATAGGTATGCTCAATTTAAATAACTTTAATAACTGCAAAAAAAACAAAAGCGTCCGATCAAGACCAATTAATTGATTCTCCTAGACTAATTGTTTTCAAAGTACCCGGGTAGGTAGGAACAGGGCACATAAAGCTACTACAATCTGTCAAATTTCTTTAATAGATTTTCAACTTTACCGCTAAAACACAAGGTTCAAAGTTGATTGGGAAAATTTGACAGTTTCGAGTAGCTTGATGTGCTGGAGTCTGTACTTATTGTAAAACTTTCGAGTCCTTGAAAAAGAAAAAAACTTGTCAACAAAAGAATCCGCACTTTTCGAAATTCGAACGGAGTCCCGAAAATTTGTGGTTCGTGTTTCTAAGATATTTGCATAATGGTCTGAAGAGGTTCTCGTTAAGGTCAAGCCTTGGATCGTGACTTCCCTCGAGCACTCTCAGACTACGGCCTACGACGACCTTACCGATGCATTCTTTGCATACTAAACGTTATTTACGTTTTGGATTTTATTTTTCTTTAGGATGAACGGATGATATATTCTTTTCATTATGTTGGGTGATTCGATTGGATGTAAGTTGATTGCAATTTTTCGTAACGTTGACCAATATTATCATGAGTACTTAACAGTAGCGAAGGGTCAATTTTTGTAAGAGGTAAGCCGGAGTAGATATTATCTTTAATATATATTATTTGTCTAATGAATAATACTGACTGTGCCATTTTTCAAAGAGAAGCCGGTAGGAATCTAGGTGTATGGAACCTTCGCCACTGGTACTTAATCTTTATTTCAATTCAGGTGACGTAAAAGTATTGACTTTCATAGAATAGTAAAAAAGTGGCTGCATTGACAGTGATGGATATACAGCAGTTTAGCATTCTGAGGAAACTTGTTTTCAATTTAACATCTAACTAGTCCATTGACACGAAAAATATTTAATTTATAAAACACAGCCTCCATCATAAAAAACTTAGACAGTGAAGAAAAAAGTAGCCAGGTGCGAGTCGGACTCACACAAAGGATTCCGTACAACAAGGAAAAAAACGCCGAAACACGTTTCTTGTATGGAGACCACCTTTAATTTTTAACTTTATTTTATTTTTATTATTTATTGTTATAGCGGCAATAGAAATACACACTCTGTGAAAATAATCAACTGTCTACCTATTTAATTCCGGTTCATGAGATACAGCCCGCTGACCGGCAGAACGGACGGACGGAAGTTCAGTAATATGGTCCCGTTGGTACCATTTTTTTAAATCATCAAATGACCCCTCCCGCTCTGGGTGGAGCGGAAGGGAGTGTCAGACTCTTACTGACTAAAACCCACCCGTGTTCCTTCCTTAGCCCTTTATGTTCCGGGCCAGCGGTAACCCTTTCGGACAATCCTTCTGACCACAATCCCCTTTGGGTATGAAACTCTAAAAACCAGACATCTCTTCGAAAGTGTGGGTAGCAAAAAATCTTTTAATTATTCCAATTAACTGAAATGTCAGGGGCGATGAAAGCGATTAGAAAGAGTTGCCATGAATATTAATATTGTCATGCTGGCAACTTTGAATGATTGATGTAACAGTTATTGACGTTAACATTTGACCTCCTTTGTGGAAAATTGTTCTGATAAATTGATTAATGACATTTTTTTTGTCGTTAATACTCGATTCGATCGAAGATTTTGTGTAAAGACTTTTGGATTAGTTTGGATGACCAATTACTTTTGATGGGTGTACTTATGTAGAGGGGCCTGTGGCTAAATAATAACAGCCGCACAGTTCGATCGATCAGGTTAAGCTACGCTTGCCGCGGTTGGTCACTGGATGGGTGACCATCTTTACATACCGACCCCTCTGTGCCTCGGAAAGCACGTTAAGCCGTTGGTCCCGGCTGTCATTCATGGATCTTTGACAGTCGTTACGGATAGTCAGAAGCCCGAAAGTCTGACAACCAGTCTTACCAAGGGGTATCGTATTACCCAGTGACTGGGTTGTGGAGGTCAGATAGGCAGTCGCTCCATATAAAATACTGGTATTCAGCTGCATCCGGTTAGACTGGAAGTCTCTCCTTATCACAGGCTAAATTCTAGCCTATCTAGGAGAACAGTACTACACCCATCTTTATTGTATAGTTGAACCTATAAATTATATACCTGCATGCAACTTTTGTAAACTTTACAATCCCATTTTTGAAATAAATTATTATTATTATTATTATAAGTTGACCCCAACATAGTTGGGAAAAGGTTAGGCAGATGATGAGGTGGGTGTACTTATGTAGGTAGCATATAGAAAGGGACTACCTACGTAAGAAGATTTAAAGTCGGGCATGTCTCAGGTGGAGCGATGATCTTCGTAGGGTGCCTAGTAGCAGCTGAATGAGGGACGAAAATCGAGTTGAACGGCGTGCAATAGGAGAGGCCTATGTCCAGCATTAAACTGCTGTACGGTGATAATGATGCGATATCCTGGAACTGGAAATTCGTAGACTTGTAACGTGGATTACGGCCCACTTCGTCTCCTCCAGAGAGGATGCCTGTGTACAGGAAGGCTGATTATGCTGCAAAATTCCATAGAAATCCAGAATTCAAGCTTAATAGAGGCACGAAAAGATTACAATGTGATAAAGCCATTCCAGAAAGAACCTTAGACTTTATGGGGGAAAACCCTAGACTTTTGAGGTGTATTTATAAATGATGATTCAAGAGTTAAGTGACGTTCAAATGTTCAATGTTCAAATGTGGTTTCCATCCATACTAATATTACAAGTTCAAAAGTAACTCTGCGTGTCTGTCTGTCTATAAGTATGTTACTTTTTCACGCTTATACCACTGAACGGATTTCGATAAAATTTGGCAGAGAGATAGATTGCATCCCGGGGAATGACATAGGATAGTTATTATTCCGATATTCGCACGGGATCGACACTTATGCGGGTAAAACCGCGGGGCGCTGCTAGTACTGTGTAAAAAAAGAAAAATTAAAACCGAAAATCCTATACGAGGCCAAAAGGCTCCTATCTCAGCATGATGCTGCAACGTTTAAAAAATAAATGAGAACAGAGAACAGTCCGTCTGTATTTCGGACTACCAGCACTATTTAATTTCCATTTCCAAACTGTATAATTCCTAGAAGGTATTTATAATTGATTTCGGTAACACTATTTAATTTGTTTTCCTGAGAACTAAGCCACCTGGGGGAATCAACCCGTGAAATAATCTTCTCAATTCGATTAAATGGGGATGATGGATGGATGGATGTAAGGTTTATATTATTTACTTGAGAGCAGTGGTGGCCCAGTTGTATCGGCCCCGACTTACGAGTCAGTCAGAGCAGGTCGTGAGTTCGAATCCAGCCAGGCACTAAACTTTTTGAAAATTATTTCATCACCACTGCTCTCAAAACGTTGAAGAAAAACATCGCGAGGAAAACGGCATGTCCTAGAACAAAAAAAAAAACCACCAGAAACATGTGACATACATGTGTGTGTGTGAGTGTGGGGGTGTGTTTATATGTTTGTTACTTCTTCACGCTCAAACGGCTGGACCAATTTTAATAAAATTTTGTATGGAGGTAGCTGACACCCTGGATTAACATAATAGGCTACTTTTTATCCCGATATTCCCACGGGATCGACACTTACGCGGGTGAAACCGAGGGGCGCAGCTAGTTAATCATAAAAAAAATAAATTAGACCCTCACAGTAAAGATCTTTCATTTTTCAAAAGATGAAATTTGCAAAACCTAAAAAAACTTATTTGCTTCCCAAAAGTGCCAAACCAGATAAAAAATTCATTTATTTATGCTATACGTCTCTGAATGGGTCTCAGAAATTAATGTGTGCCAAATATAAACTTAATCGGTTCATTAGATTCGGAGAAAAATGGCAGTGACAGACAGACAGACACACGTGAGAAATTTAAAAGTAAAAAAAAAAAAAATCCGTTTCGGACGTATGTAACCCTAAAAATAAGTCCCTCAATATCTATAGCACAGTATAATATACTGTGTCTACAGTGAAAAGAAAAATAAAGAGAAGCTACTTGAAATTCTTCATTGGCTTAATTACAAAATTATTAGCCCTCTTAGCAACACCCGATACAGAATTTAATTAACATTGTTATACGAATAATTAAATGTATAATTAAGGCAAGATATTTATACTTTATTGTACACCAGAAAATACATAACAAAAAATACGATTATTCATACAAAATATGTATATAGATAGATACATTTCTATGGATATACAGGGTTATTTATTGGTAAAACATTAAAAACCTTATAAGAGGTCATTGTACTCATCATTATGAACAACTTTTAGTAAGGGACCAAACCTGAAATTGCGAAAAAAAATCAGCTGTTCCCTAAATTTTCACGAGTTATACGAACTTATATGGCGAACAGCTGATTTTTTTTCGCGATTTCAGGTTTGGTCCCATAGTAAAAAGTCAGAGAGTCATAGGCCCTGGTTCAAGCCATGGTCCGGAGCGAGAGGGAGTTGGAGACAGTCACCTCCTTCTGCGAAGCAGTCATGCTAGCGAAGGAGGTGGCGGATAGAGCCTCCCGTCCCAGCCGCTGCGGGAGACGCTCCGGGCGTCGGGAGCCGCGTGACGACTCCCGGCTAACGTAGGCGCGGGCCTGCGGGTGGAGAGTAATGGGTAGCTCACCGTGCGATCAGGACCAGGCCCGTGCCGGACGGCGCGTACTTGTTCCAAGCGCGCCTCAAAGAGATGTCAGCATCGAGGAGGGGCCCCCTTAGGGCCTTAAAGCCTGCCGGGTCAGCGGGATTGTCCGAAAGGGTTACCGCTGGCCCGGAACATAAAGGGCTATGGAAGGAACACGGGTGGGTTTTAGTCAGTAAGAGTCTGACACTCCCTTCCGCTCCACCCAGAGCGGGCCCCTGTCATTTGATGATTTCCCATCCGAAAAAAAAAAGAAAAAAGCGTCTGTCTGGGTTCGAATCTACGACCTACAACTCGTAAGTCGCGGCCGTTACCACTTGGCCACCACTGCTCTATGCTCTATGATAGGTAAACTAGACAAGAACAAAGATACAGAAAAATACATGCAGAGGTGAAGATTATTACTCAATTATTATGAAATCTCTTCCAGAATACCGCGATAGGAAAGTTGATAAAAAGTGACGCAGAAAAAAAAGTCTGCTGTTCCCTACATTTATGTTCGTATAACTCGTCAAAATGTAGGGAACAGCTGGTTTTTTATCGCGATTTCAGATTTGGTTGTGGTTTGGTGGATAAGTACAATGACCTCTTAAGAGGTTATTGGTGTTTTTCCAATAATCCTGTATAACAAATAAAGTATCCGTCACGAGAAACTACACATTTTGTAAACACACATTCAGGGGTTCGCGACCTTTGGATCAAATAAAAAAACAATTTTGTAATAATAATCATTTTATTGTCAGGCAACTAAGGCCTATAGATAAAATACACAAAATAATGTAATGATTTTTATTTTTATATAAGGATATAATTATGTTAACACACACATCTAATTACTGTCGTCAGACGATTTCGAGTAATCTGCATTCTGCAGCATTGAGAGCGTCAGCGTAAACTTACTTCAAATTGGCGGCCCAAATGTTTACGTTCCATGAGTTAGACACTTTCCAGTACCACAAAACATAGACGACAGCGCTTTAAATCGCTAAAATATAACCCGACCAAGTGAAATTTCTCGGTAGTTTCGTATTACACGTATGTTACTTTGAGTTGATTGAATTTGGGATCAATTGTTGGTGATTGAATTGTCGCTACGTAACCTAGTAGAAGTTCTTTATTTACAAAATTTATAGCTTCCCGTGACGGATACTTTATACACGAAATTGAATATTATTATTGCTTAATAACAGTCATAGATACGAAATTGAATAGGACTGAAATGTCAAGGATGTGAAAATCAAAGAGGCTTCAGCTGCCTGGGGCTCAATAATGTCCTTATAGTCTGCAAATGGTGCGTAGGAGTAAAGGCTTTATACCAATTTGATAACTTTTCCTTACATATTTTTAGCCCACGTTTGAGTCGTATTACCAAGGATCAGCAAAGCAATATATATTATCGTAATGTTTAATAATGTATAATGCAGACAAATTTACTTTTTTTTTAATCCAAATATGAGTTCTAGGACAATGACTGTTGTATAGGTATTGTATCTGTGTTACTAGCTAGTTTTATCTATTGATCTATATCTATTGATGGGGTGACTGCATATGTAATATACATGTGCTTATGTTACCCCATCGTCCTATAGCGTCGACGATGACGCACGTCGTGGGGTGGACATGACGTCATGATAATCTGACATTCATATTTGGCCATTTTGCTGACCGGCAGTGTAAGGTGTCAGCGGGACGCGGTTTAGAAAAGTTGTGTATGTTTCGATTTGCAAAGAGTTCAATACCATTTTTGTCAAGCATTTCTACGTATAAACAAATGGTGCTAACAAATTTACTGGTTTACGTAAACATTTTATGATTAGCATATTATTATCATCATCATTTCAGCCGAAAGACGTCCACTGCTGGACATAGGCCTCGGGACTAAGCACCTCCACTTCGACCGGTTCTGTGTTTCTTGCATCCAACGGGTTCTTGTGGCCTTCATAAGGTCGTCGGTCCACTTTGTGGGAGGCCTTCCAACGCTACGTCTTCCGGTTCGTGGTCGCCACGAAAGGTTCTGGAATGTCATATTATATACTTGCTCAAAATTACATAATCATAAAAATTGCTCTGTCAGAGCATAGGTACCGAATGGCTACCTGACGCAATTATTAAAGTCCAGGGAAATTAAAATTTATCGGATATCATTCAAAATTTTTATTAAGTTTTCTACAAAATCACTTACACTGGTGTACACTTCAACTGTTCCACGTCGACTGCCCGACGAATTTTTTTTTATATCCGCCGAAAAATTTCGTCGGGGCACCAGAAATTCATACTGAATTACGGGTAGATATTGGTAACGGGTTGCGCGTCCATATCCCTTCCACCTAGTATACCAACCGCTTTCTTTCCTAACTTAAACCACCCAAAATATAATTACATGTATTTGTAGTTACATTTCGCCCTTAACCGGTTCGTGATTGGATATCGACGGTTTTTCCCGACAACTGAGATTTACTGATGAAGTATATATGTTACCGGAAATGTTTGAAACCTAGGAATTTTACACAATTCCTAGGAAATATATGCAATTCCGAGCCTACTTAGCAAACGTGTAAAATAATCTTTCAAGGATTCTTTAATACACACATTTCTTGTGAAATGTATGTATTTCCTAGGAATTGTATGCAGTTCCAAGATGATACTAGGAAATGTATAAAAAGTAATGCTTTCTGTGACTAAAAGAAACAAAACACGTTTGTAATGATACTAGGAAATATATAAAATTAAGCCTAACATTCTAAAGCATAAATTCAGCATGCTGTATGTTTTATTTCTAACGACGTCGTCGTCGACGTCGACGTCTACTATTTCTACTGACTATTTCTGTCTGCAGGGTTTAAAGGAACCTAATCAAACCGAACCTCGGGGAGCCCTTCGCTCGCTCTTGCATCCACGTCGTCTAGTAGCACAACATATTGAATTTCGGTTTTTTTAGAGGGTCTTTTTTGTCCATGTGCCCTCCGGGGTGGTTTTAGTAAGGGGCAAACCCCACACTCCCCGGTCTAATCCCCAAAGTCCGGGCACCTTTTCAAGGTTTCCGCCCCGAAAACAAAAAACAAACCAATATAACCTTAACCTTCAAAGTACCTGTGGGTACAAGTGTGCAATACGCAAGCGCCACGTGACACTCCGGAGCCGACATTCACTTCTTTGCCGTTGACATTGTCGTCATCCTTTACCATCGAATGACGGCAGGGGAATACAAAGATGTAGAGAAATGTGTTGGATAGCAACTTATAGCCTGGAATTGATTTAATTGAAGTGAAACTTCTTAGGCGGCGATTGCAAAAACAAACTCACTTCACCTAAGTTTTCACGTTGAGATTTTTACAGAATCGACGAGACGAGAATTGAGAGAGAAATTTTTAATGAATTTATAGTGCACAAGTGTGTGCATAGACACTTCTTCTACCCTTACTCTCTTAGACCGATGGGACAGCAATCCGACACGACAGAAGAGAAAAGGAGAGAAGAAAAGACTTAACTTGCTTTCAGAGGTACGGGGATATCACACCGCCAACTTCCAAACTTCGGGCTGTTGCTAAGAAATTCATAATGGAAAAACCCAATAACACTTTGCTCGGCCTGGGAATCGAACCCAGGACCCCACGTTCAGCAGTCGCGCTTGCGATCACCAGACTAACGGGGCAGTCAGGACTCTTACTCTTCTCTTTCTCAGGTTGTGAGTATCGAAATCCATTGGTAATATTTTTATCTACCGTTATCTCTTCCAGCATTTTATGTCTATCACGTTGGTTGCGTTGTTATCACGTGTCCAATTTGACTTTTTCACATTTTTTGTGGTCACTTTGCAGTTATTGATCAATATTGTACGCAATTGTATATTAATTACTCATTAATTATCGGATTTTGCTTAACTTTGTTGCGGTATGGCGAGAGTTATCGACCTTAAAATAAGCTTATTATATTTTATACTAGTGACCCGACTGACGTTGTCCTTTATAAAGGACATTGCTCTGCGCCCCTACTTTGTTCGCCCTGGAACCAAGAGCATAGGAGAATTATGTGTTGTATTGTCAATTTTTATATGTTTTCTTTAAAAACCCGATTCAGACTATTACGAACATTTGCCAAATCGGCTCAGCCGTTCTGAAGTGATGCGCTTAACAACGAACAATATTTAATTTTTATTAAAGAGGTAACAAATATTATTTTTTTATATACAAAAAACGTTGCCCTACGCTAGGAATTTCTCCTGTATTGTGGGTGCGTTTACAAACATTGAAACTCACATATTATTATACAAACAGCCAGACCCGGAACAACTACCTACTTGTAGGTCATACAAATATTTGTTCCGTGCGGGAATCGAACCCGCGACACGCAGCGCAGCAGTCAATAGCTTAACCACTGCGCCAACCGTGCCGTCAGATAATTACTTACGTAACGATTAAAAGGTAGTTAACTCGGAAATTGGTTGTAAAAATCGTTCAAAAATGTTCATAACATAACCTAAGAAGGGATAAGCGTATTTAGTACACAGTCACTTTCAATTAAAACAAATTCCAGGTGCGGGACGAGTTCATTCTCATTATGGGGCTTACAGGACCTAAACATAAAAAAACGCAAGTTTTAGAAACAATAAAAGTATATGATCGACTACAGTAAATAAAATCAGAAAAATATATAACATTCTTCAGGATATATGCTAGGTAGACAGTGTGTTGAAAACATAATACAATTAATTTGATGCGATAGAAAAAAATCATGAAGATACCTCTAAAAACTTTCTTTTTACAATAAAAACCATACTAATATACATACAATCATTCTGATTTTTTGTCAGATTATTCTACGAGCAACATACTAAAGGATTAGTGTTTTATTTTTTTAGTCCAAACAATAGATTTTTTGTAAATAGATAATTGCTTCATATTTTGCAATAAATTACCAGCGTTGTGTCATCGCGCTTCTCTTTCAAACTCAAACTCAAAGCATATATTTCAATTAAACCAATTACAGGCACTTTTGAATTGTCAAGGGGTCGGTCAGTCAGAAAGGTGAAGCTAGTTGCCCATTCCAAAGCGTAGGTACCTATGGAGAAGAACGGACAAGAAACTCCATGGACACTCTTTTAAATCAAAATAATATGGTTACAAAGTCTTGTTTACATCATTCATGTTAAAAATTATGCATGTGAGAACGATGCAGAACGTTAAAAGCGTCCGTAATGAAAAAAACAATTCAAATATTAAATTAAATTAAAATAAGCCATGGCAGCAAAGAGATGACCAGTCCCTACTGACGGCGCCCGTTCACGAACATGACGCATGTATTAGCACCATTCAGCTCAACCATTTTATAGGGAGCTAAATGATCCAACACACGCGCCACCATCAGCGAGACATTTGAGTGAGCATGACATACTCTCAGCCGCCAGGACACATTCAAGTCAATGAAAGGCGTACCCAGTAAATGGAAGCTTTATAGTATGTACATAGTACTCACACATGTGCTATGCAATTATACAATACTAGGAGATTGAATTTATATAATGCAAAAAGTGTATTTTAAAATCTTCAGCAGCTTCAACAGTATTTTCCAATGCTAATCAATTTATTTGTGCGTCCTTATGGAGCAGGACCAGCGTTTAGCCAAGCACTTTCATCGGCGATATAGTCCCCCAATTTATAATATGCCTGGCTGCATAGTGTGCGTTTTATACAAGATTTAAATTTCGTTTCATTCAGTTGAAGTATGTCGACAGGTATTTTATTGTAACATTTTAAACAGTAGCCCATGAAAGACGAGTCTACTTTAGCCAGCCTGAAACCTGGTTGAACTAATTGGTCCCTATTTCTAGTGATATAATTGTGTCTTTCACCTCTTTTACTAAAAAGATGTAGATTTTTCCTTACGTACATGATATTTTCATAGATATATTGACAAGGTACCGTCATGATGTTAATATCTTTAAACAGTTCCCTTAGAGAGTCACGCCTGCGGAGGTTGTATATGGCTCTGATAGCTCTTTTCTGCAGAATAAAAATAGACTCGATGTCTGCAGCCCGTCCCCATAGTAAAATACCGTACGACATGATACTATGAAAGTAACTAAAATAGACCAGTCTCGCGGTATCAACATCAGTAAATTGACGGATTTTTCTCACAGCATATGCTGCTGAACTTAGCCGTCCTGCAAGGGATGTTAAATGAGGACCCCATTGAAGCCTTGAATCGAGCGTGATCCCCAGGAAAACAGTTTTATCGACGAATTCTAGTTTCTCTTGATTCAATACTATTTCACAATTACTACTTTTGACATTTGGTAAAGAAAAACTTATGCACTTCGTTTTTTCCCCATTTAATACTAAATTATTAGCAGTGAACCAATTTTGGATCTGCAGTAGGGCGTTATTTACGTCGTCAAGATTTGATGCACGTCTATTAATTTTAAAAATCAAGGAGGTATCGTCAGCAAATAACACCATTTGTGGTTGGGTTTTTAACAAGTGGGGTAGATCATTAATATATACTAAAAAGAGGAAAGGACCTAATATCGAGCCTTGTGGTACACCCATTTTTACTTTTAAACCGAGTGAATTGACACCATTTATTTGAACCTGCTGTTGTCTATCATTTAAATAAGATTTTACTAAACTGAGCGCAAGTTTGCCCAGTCCGTAATGCTCAAGTTTTAAGAGTAAGGTTTCGTGTTCGACGCAATCAAAAGCTTTGGAGAGGTCACAAAAAATCCCTATGGCGTCTTGGGACTCTTCCCAGGCAGTAAATATGTGTTTTAATAAGGTGACACCGGCATCAGTCGTACAACGTCCCTTGGTGAAACCGTATTGTTGGTCGTGTAATATTTTATTGGTGTTAAAATGATTGAGCATTTGGTTCAGCATCACCTTTTCAAATACCTTGCTGAAAACTGGTAACACGGATACGGGTCTATAATTATTGGTATCTTTACTGTCCCCCGATTTGAAAAGTGGTATTACCTTACTGTATTTCATTAGATCAGGGAAGACTCCTTGATCCACACACAAATTAAATATTAATGCTAAGTACGGCGCTATAGTCTCAATAATGGAGGTACATACTTTGATAGACATTCCCCATATATCTTCGGTTAATTTTATCTTGATTTGCTTGAAAGCTTTTATTACTATTTCAGGGTTTATATGCTTGAACTTAAATTCAATCTGGCAGGATGGAACGTTTGCTTTTAATAAATCAATAGAACGTAAAGGCGAGGAATTTAAGATTTCAGTAGTTTTATGTGGGATACTGGTAAAGAAATTTACAAATTCTTGAGCAACATCTTTGTTAGTGCTTATGAGACCACGCGAAGTCTCTAGTGCGAAATCACTATTATGTCTTTTATTTCGGTTAGTTTCATCATTTATAATTTTCCAGACCGTCTTTATTTTATTATCGGCTGATTTAATCTTTTTGCTAATATGCAAGGCTTTAGCTACCTTGCAGGTATTTCTAAAAGTTTTAGAGTAGGTAGCAACGTATTTATTAAAAGTTTCGGAGTTAATATAAGGCTTAAGGCCATACAGCTCAAACAATTTCTCTCTACTTTTCCTAATACCCTTAGTTGCCCAGTCACTAAACAAAAAATTTGGGCAAATAGTTTTAGTTTTCATCTTTAAAGTGTTATTGAACTCGGTGCGCACTATCGAAAAGAACTCCTCATATAATTCATTCACATTGTTTTTAATATGGCCTGGTACACCTAACTTACTAATTAAGTTATTATTAAATTTATTTAGATTGCTTGGTGTTATTTGTCTAGTTTTTATCTGAATTTTTTGTAACAGTGTATTGGACTTGAACACAACGGTTTGACCGCTGTGATCAGAAGGGAGATAGTTTACAATGGCTTTATCTAAGTAGTCGCAGCAACAAAAAACATTATCGATACATGTAGCAGAATTTATAGTTATGCGAGTTGGTTCTGAAAACACATTTGACAAATTGAATGATTTAAAGAGACTTAATAATCGACTGCTATTTGAACTATTCTCTAAGATATTAATATTGAAGTCACCACAGATAATTAGCGATTTTTTACCAGTTCCAAGTTTTGCTAGAACATCTTCCATTACTGACTCAAATATGGAGTAGTTTTGATAATTAGGGGGTCTGTAAACGCACACTATAATATGCTTATCTAGCTCAACACAGGACAGTTCTATGTTATGTTCAACCGAAAGATCAACTATATCTTTACGAGTCTTAGATTTAATAGAATTTTTTACTAAGATTAATGAACCCCCACGCAGCATAGATTTTCGGTTAAAACAACTGCCCACACTATAATTTTCATAATTAATTAGCATTTCATAATCTTTCAACCAATGTTCAGTTAAACAAATAATTTCAAACATGGTTTTTTCTAAAAATAGTTCAATTTCTAATTGTTTGGATGAAAAACCTTGAATATTTTGATGAAATAATTTCAAGGAATTCTGCTTAGACCCTTTTTTACACTTTACTATTTGAGAGCAAGAAGGCACCTTGTTGTTGGTAGGAATAACAATATTGTTACTGGTATCTTCTGTTGTCTTACTAACTAGTTTAAATCAACATCCAGAGTGAGCCCCGAGACTCCCATGTCATCACCAGGCAATGATAACCCAATCCCACTACTTGTGGACCCCACATTAGAACTAGAATTTGCCAAAGTGACACATGGATCCTCCTTCGTACATTTATTGTAAATAGTTATAGCATTAGTGCTACAGTTATTTCGGGTGACCACCTGTACATTAGAATTATTACTAATAATTGCGGTGTTAATTATAGTACATGACTTCGACATACTACTTATGTCTGAGTTTATATAAGCTAATAGCCTCGCTATTTTGTGTCTAAACCTAATGGGCAGATACACTGTATTCCTTGTCGATTTCAACTTATCAACAAAACTGTTGGTGTCAAAAAATATAAGTTTGTCACTGTAGTGACTTACTAAGAAATGCATGTGCTTATTAAGCATATGTATATAATTGTTTTTTCTATTTGATAACCTCTCAAAATATGGAAAAGCACACAAAATAATTTTATTACAATTTATCTTTAAAAGCTCAGAAACAGTGTCAGTGATATCTTCTTTTTTGACATGTGAACTATTACCTACAAATACAGTAATGTTGGTATAAGAATCATATTGATTTCCTGTAATTGATGTCATTATTTCTTTGAAGGATGTCCCAGGTAAACAATAGTTTTGTGTAGTAAAACTAAAGTTGTTACTAACTAATTTCCCTAAACCTCTTCCTATACTATCTGAAAACATAACTGACTGATAACATACTTGACTACTACAAGAGGAAACACTACTAGCTGCTGACTGTACTGCTTGAGATAGTTCTTGCACAGTATCAGGTATATCTTGGATGGGGATACACTCCAGAGCACTCACAACTTGGGACGGGTCCTCCGTTGCCTCAGGCTGGAGACCATCAAGGTTGGATCCCCTCTGACAAGTACACCGAGTGTTGCTGAGAGTCAGCAAGTCCACTCTGTCTACCAGCTCGTTTGTAGCAAGGATGTGTTCCTTAATTTGGTGGCGAGAGCACACATATTTATTATAAAGAGACTTTAGTGAGTCATCAAGAACTTGAATTTCAATTTGTAAGCGTTGAGTGTCTATTTCATAAATATTTATACTATCTTCTAATTTAATTTGATAGTTGTTCAACTTATTAATAAGAATAACACGTTCTTTCCTTAATTGAATATTTTTGGAATAATGTTTTTGCTGTTTCTTGTATTTATTACATTTTTTAATGATTTTATTCAGTCTTGCATATTTTTTTATTTTATTTTGACTCATTTTATGACTATAGTTATGTTTCAGTAAGGAATCCTCAGTTAGGTCTATTGTTGTTATGGAATGTAGGTTACAATTTTTGTTTAACAATTCATTATACAAATGGTCAGTTTCTTTGATCTGAGTATGTTCCTTATCCTTTTGTAATTTTAGAATTTTAACATTTGCGTGGATTAATTCATCCTCCAGGTCCCTAATCTTATACAAAGCCTCCTCGTACAAATTACTGCAGTTGTTGAAGCCATCTGTGACAACCCTTAGTTGATCCCGTTCCTCGACAACATTGAGGTATAGAAGATGTAAGTCTACTAGTTCCTTTTTTAGGCTTGTGTTTTTAAGTATGACTTTCTCTACTTCCTTCTCACTTTCCTCTCTCTCCTCTAACAGCGCTTGACATTTTCTCTCTGAAGCCTCAAGTTCGTGAAGGGACGTTCTCAATCTAAGCTCCACCTCCTTTCTTTTCTATGCAGTCCGACAAAGACCGCGCTTTAGGTCAAGTAGTCGCCTTAATCGGGTACAAGATCCACTATCGTTAAGGGGGAAGCGCTAAGGTAGCCCGCGAAATTCAAATTTTCTTACGTTTTTTGCAATTTGCTGGTCAGTATTAAGTTGTACGTTGATTAAAATATGATTCGCGGTCGTAACAAATATGTATTTACAGAATTATAATCATTAAAGTCATCAATACAACTCTCTAAGACCATGTAATCCCCAAATGTCAAGATTTCATGAAATAGTCATTCTTGGGGATTACATGGTCTTAAAGAGTTGTGTTGATAACTTTAATGATTATAATTCTGTAAATGCATATTTGTTACCGCCGCGAATCATATTTTAATCATCGTACAACTTAATACTGACCAGCAAATTGCAAAAAACCTAAAAAAAATTGAATTTCGCGGGCTACCCTGGCGCTTTCACCTTAAATCAAACAATTGGAAGTCATGTGACATCTACCAACCCGCACTGGGCCCGTGTGGTGGATGACGCCCCCCTCCGTCTCACAGAGAGAAAGCCTGTGTCCCAGCAGGCAGTGAAATATTATAGGCTGATTATTTATGAACTACTAAGAATGTCCTAATGGAAAACCCAAAAACACTTTGTCTGGGCCAAGGATTAAATTCAAGACCAGGCAGTAGCCTTTGCAACCACTTAGTTCGAGATCTTTAAACATTACTTAGTAGTCCAGTCAAATAAGACTTTGAAGGTTACAATAATTCCCATAGAGCTAAAAATTGGTATGAATGTTCAGAATACTATTATAAATGAATTGTGAAAAGTCCCCATCAATCCCACTTGTGCAAAATTTTTTATTGATGGTGAAAGTTTGCAAAAATAGGTTTTTTGCGTTTTCCAGCTAAACGGTGAGTTTTACAGCAAAAATAGTTCAGACAAAAATTGTAGATCATCCGATTCTCTACAAAAAAATGTTTTCACACTTTTTTTCATAAGTATTGCCATTTCCGTGATATAGCGGTTGAAAGAATTGTTCTTCGCGAGTTCCCACTTATTATCACTGGATGCTTCTTGAAACTTTTTACACTCGGAGGAGTAATGTCCCTCCTTATCACAAACACGACATTTAGTGGTCGTCTCGTCTATCGCTGTATGTGTCCTTTGTGTGACACGCTTATTCACTGTGGCTTCAATGTTGCTTATGTTCTCGGGCGGAGCGAAGGCGCTGCAGAAGTGAGCTTGTTCGGTTAGGAAACTACTGAAGTGCGTGAGATCCGGAATCGATTGGTACTTTTCTGTGTAGATCTTAAACCACTGTACACGTAGCGAGTTCGGTAGTTTTTCTGTCAGCGTACGTGTGAGCTCAGCGTTGATTAAATAATGTTCCCTTTTGAGCGCGTGTAGAGTGACTACAGCGCTTCTGACTCGACTAGCGAACATGCAGATATCCTTAGGTGCTTCGCTGCAGCGCTGCAGCGTGGTAGTCCGCGTAGCTTTTCTGTTTCGGCTTGAGCGATTGAGTCTGGACCACAGAGTACATTATACTATACTGAAAGTCTGGACGGCCGAACTGCAGCTCGAGTTCCTTCATGCTTTCATCCGGTCTTGCATGTCCGATTAGTTCTGAGCCCACTGTTTCTAGTGCTCGCCCCCGCAGGCTTCTTCTAAGTCTTGCTGTGTTCTCGACATCGTTGAAATATGCACGAGTCGTTTCATAAATGGCACGAAACGATAACCATTCTGTATGCGCCCCATTGAAGTTCGGTAGTGTCATAATGACCTTTGACGCCGCAGGGTTATTCGATGTCTGCTGTTCTGTTTTCCTGTCGGCTAGCGACGCTATAGCGGACGTAAGCTCCGTTATGAAAGGGCGGAACGTGTCTGTTCCCCTACTATCTTCTGTTTGTTTTGACGGCACTATACTATTTTTCACTTCGTTCACTGTAGGATGTTGTGGTCGCACGGGTACTTGCGTCTGGAGGTCCACTATACTATCGAAGTCCGCAGGAGGGGGCGGTTCCTTGGAGCATGTGGTTCTATTGTCCCCTTCAGCGGCATTGACCTCGCATCCTGGTGTAGGCTATGGTGCCTCTTCAAGTCAGGAACGGCTCTGTGAAGTGCTATTTGGGCAAGCTCTATTTTCATCTTCAATAAGTTTTCGCGTGCCCTCGCTCGCTATTTTCTTGAGTGACCGTGTCGATCTATGTGTGGTCGACGGCGGTTTTCTATGTTCGATACGGGCGTCACCCCGAGTAGTCGTCGGCACGGATCGAACGGAGATTCTGTCTGATGGCTTCATTGTTTTATCCGAAGGGGTTCTTGGCTAGTTTCCTTGTTCGAGGTAGTCGATTCCTCTGAAACAATCTCTTTTGACTGCGTCGGTACAGGTGAGTCGTGACCCGCCGGCGGAACAAAGGGGCCGCTGTGCCTGCGATTGTCGTTCCGTCCCTTTAGTGGTGGACGGTGAACGTGGCGGCTGCTGGCGACGGATGGCTGAAGCACTAGGGTTCACTCACTTCCACAGACTGTACTGCCGGTGTCTTGCCTTTTGATCTTGTGACCGGCATGTTGACTATAATTCACCATCTTTAAACACTTATTTTTTAAACTTCAAAACACAAATTTTCGAACTAAACTATTTAAACACTTCACTTCGCTGTTGAAAACTTCAAAACAAATGTTCAAATTTCAAACGTCTATCTTCACTGTTACTACCTCATAGGTGGTGTGGAAACGTGTGCATATTACGAATAAAATATTTTTTTCAATTCTTTCAACCGCTATATCACGGAAATGGCAATACTTATGAAAAAAAGTGTGGGTACATTTTTTGTAGAGAATCGGATGATCTACAATTTTTGTCAGAACTATTTTTGCTGTAAAACGCACCGTTTAGCTGGAAAACGCGAAAAACCTATTTTTGCAAACTTTCAACATCAATAAAATTTTTTGCACAAGGGGGATTGATGGGGACTTTTCACAATTCATGTATAATAGTATTCTGAACATTCATACCAATTTTTAGCTCTATGGGAATTATTGTAACCTTACCTCTATTTTAAGGACTAATTTGACTGGACTATAGGCCGTGATTTGACGTATGCTCGGTTCCCATTAATAATAAAATAAAAACGAATCGATAAGCTTACCAATGGTAGCATTTTTTATTGCCAAACTGGGCATATGAATAGATTAAAAACCTAATGTTATCTGTGATAGCTATTTCCATATGGGAGGGCACTCGCACACTCTACTATGCAAACCCATGAGGTCTTTGCTTCATTATTGGTATACAAGAGTCTTAATTACTGGTATTCAGCTGCAGCCGGTTAGACTGGAAGCCGAGCCCAACATAGTTGGGAAAAGGCTAGGTAGATGATGATACAAAAGTAACCAATACCAACCACCAACAACCAGTAACTAATATTCGGGCATTAGAGAGTCATCTTCAGTTTAAATGTAGGTACTCTTCACGTTTAGTTACATTGGTGAAATTCGCCCTAAGATTATCTTTAAGTCCAGGCTTCCTCACGATGTTTTTAATTCGCCAATGTGAGTAATTTCCCAGATAAACTCAGAAAGTATAGTCAACAAAAGAGATAAGTATGCAGGATCGTCGGATATAGGTAGTTGAAGTTTAGTAAGAAACCGATGGGTGTTTTCAAATAAAATTTAATTCTATCAATAGAAAACAAACAGCTCATTTATCAAATTAAATTTCAGTCGACAACATCCATCGGTTTCTTACTAAACTTCAACTATATCCGACGATCCTGCATACTTAACTATTTTGTTGACTGTACATATGCATTGAAAAAGTCACATGCTTGCCTAAGTAGGTAGGACAAAAAATATGTACCTACTTAAATACAGTCGAAAATGGGCGTTCGCACAAAAAAAAATTGTTATCGAGTTTCATCACAATGTCAACACAACTGTCATCGAGTCGGTAGACGTATGATAAATGGAATGTCACATTTAAATCACAGAGCATGACTGTAACGCTTATTTAAATATTGTAATGAACATTGATTTTCACATGAATTTAAATATGTAATTTAAATGTGACCGTACTGTATGAACAATGTGCGTTGGAATAGCCTTTATGAGTCATTCAAGTGATGGTGATGATACAGATTCACAGACAGCATTTTTTTTAGTTTCAATCATAGGAATTTGCTTTAGTTTTTGAGACTTTACTTTGCTTTAGTTTCAAACATAGGAATATGAACCTTATTTTTTTAAATGTAATATTCATATTCGTATAAGCAAATGTGAGCAAGCGTTACAAAAGTTTATTTTTATTAGCCTATATTGTGTCCTGCCCTTTTTCCTTTCAAAATGATTTGTGCGATGGCCAACAACATTATCATTACATAAAAACTGGCCAAGTGCGTGTCGGACCACGCACAGTGTAGGGTTCCGTAGTAGCCCGCTATCACAATGTATTACGATTCTGTTGTTCTTTTTTCTGATTTATAAAAAAAAAAGTTCATATATTTTGTTTTTCAATGCAAGTCTTTACCCGTTCTAAATAAGCAACTACTTCATCTTAGTCACTTTACTTACAGGATTAATGCTAAGGATTTTGTATTTGGTACAAAATTTTTGCAGTTTAGGTTTTAGAGGGGGGGACGACGACAAAAATGTGCACTTTAAAGTTTAATATTGCGTAAATGGAGCATTGAATCGAAAAATAATTTTAGCAACCCCCAAGTCATTTTAGAAGACCTATTCAACGATACCCCACACGGTGGGGTAGACCACGAAAAAAATATTCATCCCCACTTCATATGTAGGGGAGCTACCCTAAAAAAAAATATTTTCCAAAATTTTATTTTACCACTTTGTCGGCGTAATTAATATACACACTCCTACAAAATTACAGCTTTCTAGTACTAACGGTCTCTTAGCAAAACCTCCGATAGACAGACAGACGGACGGACATGACAAAACTATAACGGTTCCTTGTAGGTACTACGGAACCCTAAAAATATGAACATTACATCCAAATAAAAAATCCTACGCTTTTCGTTATCTACGAGTACAGACGCCAGCACATCAAGCTACTACAATCTGTCAAATTTCTTTTATAGATTTTCAACTTTATCGCTAAAGCATAAGGTTCAAAGTTGATTGGAAAATTTTGACAGCTTCGGGTAGCTTTATGTGCGCCACGTCTGTACTGTAGTTTACTCCCTCAATCCGCGTTAAAGAACGTCGTTCCAAAAATAAAGTTCATATTCGTTTAAAGATGAAATCGGCTTAGGAATCTGTGAATCTTGCCATGGGGACGGCAGCCACATCTTCCATGGGACCATGGTCAGTCACAGTCAGCCCATTTGCAAATCTTTTTGTTGTGTCATCGGCTCTAATAACTTATGCTGGCACGAGAAAAAATCCTGTAAATAAGGTTCACTTTTCAAATTAAAATGTTTTGGCTTCGTGCCGATACGAGAAAAGATGTTTTCTGAAGCACCCAAACGTAAATAAAATCTTTTAGTTTATTTTTCAAAGGCGGAAAAGTCAATAGGTAAATGTTGGGTTGTGCTGTGAAAGTAAAGGTGCATTCAGACAGAGCGAGGCATGCGCCGCAAGTGATTTTTTTTATATGTTGGATGCCTTAGCCTGAGGCAGCCATTATATGCGTGGCTTACCTTTCGAAGCACACGCCTCGTAATGTGAACGTAGACGGAAAAAGAGAGTTCATATTGGCTGGAAAAAAGAATAAGTACGTAAGAAAATACTGCAATTGATTTTGCGTCTTTGAATAATATAGATAAAGTGCAAAATTGATTGGTCTGTGTCGATCTATTTCAGGTTTTGTAACTATTGAGGTGTGAAAAATATGGTAGCGGAGTTTATTAGCAACCTGTACGTTTTTATTTCGTTTGTCCATGCAGGCAAAGTGAGGTTATTGGTGCGAATCATGTAATATTTTGTACCTTTTAATAAAAAAAAAACAATAAAATTAGTCTTGTGTCGTAAAATTATTAAAAAAATATTTTGTTACTAAGGACTACTTACTTTTGAACTGATTAATTATTCTGTATGATCTGCGATATGATTATGAATTTCAACTATGTTCAGTTTTTCCGCATGTTTGACAAAAAACAAATTCTTCGTTCGAAAACAAAAAAAAAAAAAATTGTTTTCAAATTGTTTTATAAATTAAAAGTTTGCAGTAAAATAACATAATAATAAATCATAATTAATTGGAATAGCAAAATAAAATCTAAAAAAAAATACCAAAAGAATTTTGGCAGCGGTGGGATTCGAACCCACGCCTCCGAAGAGACTGGTGCCTTAAACCAGCGCCTTAGACCGCTCGGCCACGCTACCACTTATTACTGCTATCGAAATTATGAGCAAGTCTCTACGGGGCTATCGGAATATTGACATTACGAATGGGACACTTGGGATTTTCTTATCTGTTCTAATTATAACAGCAACCGTGATAAATTCGATGTTTCTCATCCAATTTTGTACGAATGTGATAGCTTTGACCGACGACGCACAGTCTTTTAAATTATTTATATTTAACTTATATTATTTATTTATTTAAACTTTTCGCACACAAAAGACATTCTCTACCAGTCAACCAAAGGTGGTGAAGAGATTAGATGGCAGGTGTTTTGGTTGAGAGAAACAATGATAGAAAACAACTATTAAAAATATATAAATATATTATAAAGTTTTATAAATAAAATACTTACCTGAATTATATTTTTTTTCTCCTGTTATTTATGTTATCGTGTTTCAGAATTTTTGCGAAGCAATTTCTCTTCTGACCTCCATAAATAACAATTAATCATACATAATTTATAACCAACACTCAAAATTCTAAGTGTACTTCAACATAAACCAAAATAAGGAACAAACCAAATCCCATTTTTATATCTGCGATTCCAATTTCGATCACCCTTTTTAATCTGTGTCCGTCTGAAACAATTTTTGCCGCCGAAGCACCAATTACCGTTTATGATTGCAAATGGCTGCCGTATCGACAGACAGTAATATCGACCACCTAGCACGCGCTGTGCATTGGTTTGAGCACAGGGCCGGACCTGGAGCGATGGGAAGACAGGGTGGAAGGTGCGATGGGATGGAAATCACAGGGCAGTACGTAATTTTAAAAAGTGTATGGATTAAAGATGAATGAAAGACTTACAGTGCCCTCTTAAAGCTAGTTGACATTTTTCCGCTGTGACGTCACAAAAACGAATCCGACGTCGAATTAGTCAATAATAAAAAGGTCATACTGGTTAAAACATTTGGAACTAGTTTTAAATCAAAATGTGGCATCATAGCTGAAGTTTGGGCACGTTTGTACCTTTTTTGTTTTCGGGGAAACCTTCAAAAGGCGCCTGGTCTTTGAGGATAAAACCAGGGAGATGGGACTGGTAAGCTGAAAAAGAATTTGGCTCTCACGGAGAGACACGAGTGTTTTTTGGTTTAATAAAAGGGTTATACTTATACATACAACCAATATTCCGGATAACCACTATAACTAAACCGAAATAATAAATATGCTTGTGATAGTAGTTTATTTAAGCAGGTCAGTAATGAACCCCAACACTGGTTCCAATTTAGCGATCGATTGTAAAGACCTAGTGATTGAGATATTCGTTCATTTTTATTTGCACCCCATGCACCTTCGCTCCGTCCGCTCAAACAGCCACTCTGCAGGTAGGAACGTGCGTCCATTGTGCTGTAATGGACCGATTTCGCCACCATATTGAAATGCCGGCTATTCTAAATGAGAAAATCACGCTTTAATGCCCGCGATACACGAGGCTAGTTTTTCAAAGCTAGGATAAGCATTCTAGCAAACTTTCTAGCTAACTAGAATGCTAGGAGAGTATAGTGAAGTTCTTCTTGGTATACTATCCAGCGGTGCTATTCTGTAAAAATCTCACCGTGAAAACTTAGGTGAAGTGCGCGTGAAGTGAGCTGTCAATAGTGTCATTACCTAGCAAAAACAAACTCACATCATCTCAGTTTTCACGGTGACATTTTTACAGAATCGACCGGCTGGTATGCTTTCCTGGTTTGGCTCATGCTAGTGCTGTTTACATTATGTCAGATAATTATATATCCAGTTAAGTACAATACGTGGTTGCGGTCAGAAAAAGAAAACGAGTATTCACTACACACTAGCCAAACGAATACTAGCTTTGCCGGCCACATGAAGATAGTACACAAGCTTTTATAGTAAAGTCAGTGGGGTGGGTGATATTAGCCCAAAAAATTGAGCCCCATCTTATTAAACTATTAGCTTTCTCACTAGCTTACAAGCCTAGAAATTAAGCTAGTTCTGTTTATATGAAGCGAGAGTTACTAGCTTACAATCCTGTCTTGAGAATCTAGCCTCGTGTAACCCAGGTATAACGGCTTTCATGGATGACGTCACAATTCAAATGCTCCTGAGTGTTTTGTGCATAAAGGCGATATTTTATTGTTGAAGGTATTTCTATTTCTTATTTACAGAATAAACAATTTCTGTTAATTTCGATGTTGTGTTAATTAATACTAGCAAGCATTTACTCAACCCTTTTCTAAAACTAGTCTCGAATCGACTATTTCGAGAACATGCCATTGGTAAGCACAGTTACATCACACACACACACACACATTGGATGTCACGATCTCGGGATAACATTGTGCATTAGTGTTGCCTCATCCCTCATTATCCGGGATTCGCAGTGATTCAATGTCAGGTGTATTGTTAGTATTGTGGTAATCGGCTTTATTGTTTGGTCAAGGGTCTTGAATTTATTTACGGGGTTTTATTTTACGTATCAACTCGCCTTTATTACCCAAAGGGTTACTAAGGGGATTACAGGACCTAAACGCAAAAAACTCAAGTTTTAGAAGCAATAAAAGTATCATATGATCGACTACAGTAAAGAAAATCAGAAAAATATATGATATTATTCTTCAGGATATATGCTAGGTAGATAGTGTGTTGAAAATATAATACAACTAATTTGATACGATAGAAAAAAATCATGAAGATACCTCTAAAAACTTTCTTTTTTCAAGAAAAACCATACTAAGCTGGGCTAAAATTCTTGTAAAATTCAGCGGTTATCAATTAAATTGGTAGTGCTGTTAGTGCATCAGATGGGACTCAAACTCACGATCAGTCCGAGTCTGTCTCTATCCGGTTAAACCACTTAATTTTATCTACTAGGTATAACCCGTCACAAAATAATGAACATTCGTAATTTTAAAGAACCAACGAACCCAAATACTTTGCAAAACATTTACCTACACTCTTAGAACACAAACAAAACAATACTTCTAAAAGTTATTACAGGTTGCAACTTTATAAAAACTTTCTTTAAACGTCCTTGAACCCTATCCTTTTGTTTTTAAAGGTTATTTTTGTAGGTTTTGTATATTTTTAAGGGTATAAAAGGACTGATACAGACTGCAGACACATTAGTGTGGTAGACGCAGCAGGTGCAAGGGATGGCTCGTAAAGTAACAGTTTTTACGGAACTTAGTCTGTTATCAATACTTAGTTTAGTACCTCTCCAGACTTTTTGATGGTTAGTGGTGTTAACACCTCGTCTCGGTCTGGAAACACCACATACGTAGGTAAGTGATGGAATAAATGGAAAAGTTCGAATTGATTTTCTTTTGTCTTTAGAAATAGTAACTTGTATAGGGACTTGTGGCTAAGTATAACAGCCGCACGGGTCCATCGCTTGCCGCGGTTGGTCCATGGATGGGTGATCATCTTTAAATAACAAGACCCCTCCGTACCTCGGAAAGCACGTTAAGTCGTTGGTCCCGGCTGTTATTCGTGGAACTTTGACAGTCGTTACGGTAGCCCGAAAGCCTGACAACCAGTCTTACCAAGGAGTATCGTATTATCCAGTAAGTTCTGGGTTGTGGAGTCGCTCCAAGTAAAATACTGGTATCTAGCTGTATCCGGTTAGACTGAAAGCCAACTCCAACATAGTTGGGAAAAGGCTAGGCAAGATGATGTTGAAATCCGCAGATCATATAGGATAGTGAGTTTTTGAACATTGATAGATGTGCACTTTTGTAGTAATTTCTGCGGTGATGGTATTAACGTGGAAGTCCACGTCACGGCATCACGATACACGGAAGTAAAATGATTGGAAATATATGAAGATTCCATCCCCGCTAACATTATAGTCTGCACGCATTTTCATACATAATTATTATGAATATCGTCATGACGCTTTATTCCAGAAATCCCAACCGACAAATCCCCACCAGTGGAAAATATTTTTACATTTTGTTTTTAATAGATTTCTTAGAAATATATTTTTAGTAAAATGTTCTTCAGCAATATTGATCATCATCTGCCGAGTCTTTTCCCAACTATGTATGTCTTACCCATGTTTGCAAATAAATAAATGATTATGTCAGAGTCGGCTTCCGGTCTAACCGGATGCAGCTGAATGCCAGTATTTTACATGGAGCAGTCGCTCCATGCAGGGCAGTCGCCTATCTAACCTCAACAACTCAGTAACTGGATAATAACTGCCCCGTTGGTCTCGTGGTCGCAAGCGCGACTGCTGAGCGTGAGGACCCGGGTTTGATTCCCGGGTCGGGCAAAGTGTTATTGAGTTTCTCCATTAGGAATTTCTTAGTAACAGCCCGGGGTTTGGAAGTTGGCGGTGTGATACCCCCGTGCCTCGGAAAGCACGTTAAGCCGTTGGTCCTGCGCCTGATCTCTCTCCGGTCGTGTCGGATTGCCGTTCCATCGAACTATGAGAGTGAGGGAAGAGGGAGTGCACCTGTGTCTACGCGCACACTTGTGCACTATAATATCTCCCACGCCGAAGGCTAGTCTCCGTTGAGATTGGCCGCCGTGGCCATAATACGGTCTGGAGGACTTTTATTTTAATTGGATAATACGATACCCTTTGGTCTATTGGTTGGTATTTGTTCTATATTAGAAGGTTTGGTTTCCGCACTTAGTCCTTCAGGTGCACCATTGTGCGTAACACTCAGCTATAAAAAAATATCCTTAACTGAAAACAAAGAGAAATACCAACAACCCTACTTTTATCCGCAAGATTGATGCTAACGTTTCCATTCCTTCCGCATCAAGCAAATCTATCCATTACTCATCTGCTAAATTCTCTCCAAGGTCCTGTCTGCCAAATGGAAAATATCTCTCTCGAAACAATCGGCCAAATGATTTTGAATCTTATGTGAATGTGGTAAGGGAGGTGGTGGTAGAGCAGAGTGAAGTTGTGAGGTGTCTTGTGAAATTGGACAGGTGGTCTCCAAAATTATGAGACAGCTAGTCTGTAGCAAATGTCTGGCTGAAACTGTATTGTTGTTTGGTCTGTATGTTGATACTCTTGATAGCTAATTAACGTTTGTTACTGATATGACACTAATAACGCCAAGGGCCCGTGGCGCTTGCCGCGGTTGGTCTGTGGATGGGTGACCATCTTTACATACCGTGACCCCTCTGTGCCTCGGAAAGCACGTTAAGTCCTTGGTCCCGGCTGTCATTCGTGGATCTTTGACAGTCGTTACGGGTAGTCAGAAGCCCGAAAGTCTGACAACCAGTCTTACCAAGGGGTATCTTATTACCCAGTAACTGGGTTGTAGAGGTCAGATAGGCAGCAATACCAGTAAGTATTTTACATGGAGCGATCCATGTAAAATACTTACTGGTATTGCTAGCTGCATCCGGTTAGACTGGAAGCCGACCCCAACATAGTTGGGAAAAGGCTGGGCAGATGACGATGATAATGATGACTGATATGACAATAATAATATTTATTTTGTATCATGAATATATGAAATATATTTCTTCCGGATACACCTCCCTTCTCTCCTCCCTCTCTTTTCTTCATGGTAGTTTTCCTCTTGTATTTTTTATATACGCGTTTTTCTGTGACATATTTTTCTTTTAGATTATTTATTACCTACCGGACTAATATTTCCTTTATTGATTTATTTGTATATACTATATGTTTTTCTTCACCGTTTTAAGAGCAGTGGTGTAAATTATATCATCACCACTGCTCTCAAAACGGTGAAGGAAAACATCGTGAGGAAATCGGCATGTCCTAGAACTAAAAATTCGAAGACTTCTGACATCTACCGCCCGCGCTGCCCGCGTGGTGGATTACCGCCCACTCCCTCTCACGGAGAGGAGGCCTGTGTCCCAGCGCAGCAGTGGGAACATTAAAAAAAATTATAATTTAGTCGATCTCGGCAGCCAGGCTGCCGCCATAAATATAATTATTCCCTTTACATTAACTTGTTTTACCGAGAGAATCTGTAGTAATTACTGTCATCAAAATATCAGCTTTCCTATTAACAACTCGACCAGCGATGATTGGGAATCCAATTTCCCTCCGCAAACAAAAATAAAAATATATTCGCAATAATTGGACCTGTAAAGAAAATTACAGATTCCGTTCGGTTATTTCAAATATTCCGCTGTATTCATAACTAGCAGAAGCTAGTTATGCCCGCGACTTCGTTCGCATGGAAGTCATAAGATACACAATATGTATACGACAATATAATGATAGCCAAGTTTTATAACACACCCTCTGCCCCCGAGTCGCATCGCATCACCCGCCCGCGCCATTCCTTCTATTTCGATTAGCGTTGTTTCTGACTTTTTAGGGTTCCGTACCCAAAGGGTAAAAACGGGACCCTATTACTAAGACTTCGCTGACTTTCCGTCTGTCCGTCCGTCTGTCTGTCACCAGGCTGTATTGAGATACACCGCGGTAGCTAGACATTTGAAATTTTCACAAATTTTGACTTTGACGGCACGGTTGGCGCAGTGGTTAAGTGATTGACTGCTGCGCTGCGTGTCGCGGGTTCGATTCCCGCACGGAACAAATATTTGTATGACCTACAAGTAGTTGTTCCGGGTCTGGCTGTTTGTGTATGTGAGATTAAATGTTTGTAAACGCACCCACAATACAGGAGAAATTCTTAGTGTGGGGCAACGTTTTTTTAACAAAAAAATAAATAAATAGAATAACAAGCGCGCGCGTTCAAGTAAACAAACTCTTCAGTTTTATTATATTAGTAATAGATTATATCAGTATATTCCATCAATTTAGTTGATGTTAATTTGTTTTGCTAAAGTAATTCAAAAGAAAATAAATATTATCTCAAGGCAAGTGCGCATCCTACCTACTCCGTGTTTACACTTAAAACAGGGTGGCAGGGATTTCATGCCCGGCTCACACATCGTGATCGCGGGGGCTCGGACCGCTGTCGAGTCTACCGAGAAGTAGATTAGATTAGATTAGTAGAGAAGTAGTACCTGGGATTGGTGCTCAACAGCCGGTGGGACTTCAGGCCCGACTTCCGATGGCTGGCGCCTAAGTTTCTGAGCGCGGCTGGCGCTCGCAACACTACTTCCCAATCTGCAGGCCCGAGCGCCGCCTGTAGGCGGGTCTACGTGGGCATCGTGCGATCAATGGCCCTGTATGGGCCCCGATCTGGGCGACTGATCTGACGGCCTCACACGGATCTCCTACAAGGTGGCTTGTGGATCGGATCGGATCCCCGCCCTGGGACCTCGAGGCAAAAGTACTCGCGTCATTGTATCGGTGGCGCGAGGAAGCGAAGGCGTGAGGCGAGCGACCGATGCAGCGACACATGGAGCTGCGTCGGTCTCAGCTTCGCGGGGTCCTGGTGGCGGAATGGCGGGACAGGCTTTCATGCCTCGTCACCATCGGGTGGTCCGGCCGGTACTCGAGCGCTGGCTCGTGAGGAGGCACAGCTCCCTGTCGTTTCGAGTGAAGCAGGTGCTCTCGGGGCATGGTTGTTTCGGGAAGTACCTGTGTCGCATAACCAGGGAGCCGTACGCCCGGTGTCACCACTGCGTCGACTGCCGGGAGGACACGACGCGGCATACGCTGGCAGAGTGTGCCGCTTGGGAGGAGCCGCGTCGTGTCCTCATCTCAGGAGTAGGCAGTGAGGTCACTGACTATTCCTGAGGTCGCTGCCGGCCGTAAACGACTCGATGGTCGGCAGCGAAGAGTCCTGGGACGGGTGTCCCCGAGTCCGTCGCCCGTCCCACATCAGGACCCAAGGTGGCAGTGCATAGTGTTTCATGAGCGCCCCTCTTAGACATCACGGGGGGACTCAAACACCTCACTCCCCCCTGACCTGAGGAGGGTGGCGGGAACGTACGATCCTTCCGGAACCCCGACTTGTGCCGAGTCGGGGTTCCGGAAGGATCGTACGTTCCCGCGACCACCGGCGTAAGTGTGAGATGGAAGACTGGGGTGGTTTTTAGTCAGTAAGAGTCTCACAGACTCTTCCGCCCCCCCAGGCTGGAGGACATCCATGAGGATTTTCAACTCCGGAACAAATAAAAAGAAGGTGGCAGGGATAACGATGCGCAAGTTGTTAACATGTTTCTGCCCCTGTGTTAAAATGATTCGTTGGTTAATACAAAAAAAAAACTGTTCCATACATTATGAACGCGTAGGTGTTGCACTTTTTTAAGCAACAGCTGATTTTATTTGATAACAATCATATGATTTTACAAGTTGTGATATTTTTTTTTCAATAGGTCTTATAAAAGACTTGTCATGAACATGTGTTTAAAACATGTATCATGGATATGTTGACGTTGTTTCAAACATAATATTGTTACTTAACTATTTTGCTCCCCTTCTTGACATTCGTGACAAGTTTTGAATAAAATTACCCAGTCTTTACAACTTGTTTTAGGTGTAACCGATAATAGAAACTAATGAACACAACATGTTTAAAAACATTTTTTATACTTTGATGTAAACTCGGGGTACACTGCATTATCGCAAACATCAGTTCAGATAGTAGACAAATGCTAGTGAGCCCGGAGAATCCATCTATGGATGTCGTAAAATTCCACTAATGGTTTAAGTCAAGTAAGCAACTTGGCCACCATCCCTTGTGGGTTGTAAAAGGCCACTCAGGGCTGACAACCACACCACAACGACAACGCGTAGACGGACGCCAATTTGAAAGAAAATAAATAGTTTATTCACACGAACCACATTTGACCGTCAAAATCAACCGTGTAGGCGATACCGACCATATCAGGGCCACGTTGCAGCCATATTCAACGCAACCACCAGTGAGACCGCGCACCAGCGGCCGACCACATCGCAAATATAATGATCTGTCTGTGTGAAATCACTAGCCACAACGTAACCACATCGCAACTTCTAGCGACAAAGCTACCACAACGCAACTGCAAGAAGTTGCAGCGACACTATTCACTTGTAAGCGTAACCACTGCTTGCCTACATTTTATTACTGCGATGTGGTGTGGTTGTGCTACGTGTGCATGGGCCCTAAGAGACAAAACAACAATTAAAGTTAACAGTCCAGAGACAAGAGCAGTGTGACAGCCCTATCCTAATGCAATCCGATCCTGTCAAGTCCTTGAATGCAACCCGGAATCCTCTACAAATTACATGTCCAAGCATTTATGTGGACATTTTATGGACATTTAAATCAGTGTCGTTAGCTCCATTCATATTTAAATTATTGTACACGACTGTAGGTACAGGCAAAGACTGCAACGCTTTGTAAATCGATATGATGCTACGCGAAATAAATGTATGTATCTATTTGGTTTTTGAATGTCCCTTAATAGTGCTGGCAACTATTAATTTTCGAATTTGTTTTGGTTTATAAATTTAAAATTTGGAATGCTAAATAAACTGTTGTAACAAGAACGCATTCAAATTCAAATTGGATAAAAATAAATGTCCCAAGTTTGAGTTGAAAGACATTTATTTGTATTTTCTCTTTTGTTGTATTTATTCCAATCATCGTTCAATAAAATTGATGGTTTAGTGTTACCTACTTCAAAATATTAACACTTTATTTTATATTTTATCTACCAACTGCAAAAACAACACAAACGAAGTTCAAAAATAAAATCCAGAACGCCGCCTGCAACAATTTCAAAATGATGAAAAATTTGAACATTTTTGCAGCCGCAATCTTGGATTTTCATTTTGAACTTCGTTCTTTCAGAAACCACGAAAAGCATGAAATCGATATCCATGACGAAAAATTTGAAAACAAAATTCAACGATACTGCAGAGTGTTCGTTATAACAATATTTACATACAGGTATCATAAATCGATAAAACCATTACCCGGAACGCCAATCATACGTGAGTTTGTACTACGGTTACGTGGCCCGTGTACCAATTTCTCAGAACAAAGCATAGTCACGAACATATTTAGTTATCATAGTAGGGGGCCATTATGTCAAACAAAGCATCGAAAATGAACTCTAAAGCCCGCTTTGAATTAACGCAAAACTGGTAGGAAGTTGTAGGTAAATTACTACGCCTTTTCAGGAGCGTAAAAGTATAAAAGGGTGCCTCTAACTAAAAGGCTTTTCGCACACAAGCTACCTCCTAGCGCGTGCAGCCCGCGGCCCAGACGGGATGACGAGCCCACTGTGCGGGAGGGAGACAAAAGACACAACTTCCAACGCGTTAGAAGAGCACAGAATAGTGATATTGACCTTGCGGGCGCTGACGTCATTCGCGACCTAGCTGCAGCTTCCCCTGTATTTCGTTTCTATGTGTGTGTGAACCAGACCCTGAAAATGTATGTGTGCGTTCGATTTCCTCGAGTTTTCACTTGTGTGCGTGTCCTATCCATGTTTTTGTATTGTCCCCTGTATCTACAGGGTTCCGTGCAACAGGCGGGTATGTGTGTGTGCTGTGACATTGATTTCTCGTCTCCCGTGAAAGCAACAGGCGAATTACATTGTTCGCGTCTTAGACAAATATACACGGGTTTTATTAGCGTAATATCGCTGACTTGGCAACGTTAATATGCGTAATAAAGGAGCCAGGGGAGATTGTGGCATTTGTGGCTCGGAGTATTAGTAACAAAGTTAGGGGCATTAAACTGTCTTGTTTGGTTAATGGTGACATTTTAGTTAGGCTTTTGTTTATACCTACAACAACAAGTTGTAGAGTTTATAGGGTGGCGAGAAATCGTGAGGCGAATCACATCAGCCCCTAAACAAGAAACTACACGAGAACTACGACCGCTCTGACAAGAGTGCTACAAAGAAGTGCCTCAAAAAAATATTGTTTGTAATTTATTTCATCGCCATTGCTCTCAAAACCGGTGAAGGAAAACATCGTGACGAAACCGGAATGTCTTAGTATCAACAATTCGATGACATGTGACTTCTACCAACTCGCACTGGGCCCGCGTGATAGATTACGGCCAATGATTTCAAAAGTAAGGATACGCCCGTCTGAACATTTTACATAGAAGTTCTTCGTTCGAATTTCGAAGTTCGCGCGCACCACTGTCAACTGAGTCGCGTTGGCCCTAAAACCGTCATTTTAGGGCCAGCGCGTTGGTGCCATTTAGTCGCGTCGTTAGCCCGGTCCTTACGCTAGTAATATATATGTCAATGATTACGGACTACTCCCCCTCACAGAGAGCAGCTTGAGCAATGTAAAAACACAGTATAAAGATCATACAGTATTGTAACTCGGCCGTAACCTTGAAATAAATGCCTACAGCCGCGCGGTACGTAAACATGCGATAGGGCTGCCCGCCTCCAGCATTTTAATTACATTTGCCTACTTTGTGTTTCCATTTAGTTTTGTTATTGTATTTTACTGTGTGTACATAAATATTAATAATAAAAACCACGTCTTTACTTTGAATTTTACAAACTAACAAAACAAAACACACATGCCCCGAGGTTTTAACACAAGCGTACCTACCGTATAATGATTCATGAACCGCCTATAACTACCTATTTCACTCGTGTCTATCACTTTCCTTTACTCTATTCACTTTATTTATTAATCCAGACATCTTTTTTTTCGGGAGATAAAAGGAAATACTTATCCATTAAAAAGACACACATTATGTACCTACCTACTAGTAAGTAAAATTATTTTATAGTCTTACCTTTCAGAGTTTCCAGGTAATCTAAAAAAAGTTATCTCTGGATGCGTTATTGACGAATTCATGCAACCAAAAACAGCACAATATATCCTACTCGTCATATTAAATATGTACTTCAATTTATTTTGCGCGGTTATTGTTAAAAAAAACAACACACCGTCCGTTCGTCACTGCGGCACAGTCGCGACTGTCTGCATGCCAAGCGCATGCCGAGGTCGAGGCGCGTAGGTATAGCTCGCGTTTCGTCCGTTTGTATGAAGTCGAAATACTGTATATCTTTATACTGTGGTAAAAACGTGTCGTATTACAGTACCTGCTTACAAATTCTACGTCTCTTTTGTTTTCTCTCCGCTTAGAGCAACAGGTGCCGTTGCAAAAACTTTGTAACTTGAATTCCTTAGGTTTAGAAGAAGATTTTCGTGACTAAGTATATAAGGTGACACGACATCGACGCGGCAACTCATTACTGTGAATTCAGTAGATGATTCCGGTTCCCCCTGAGTTGAAGTTTTTGCGTTGGTTATTAAAAAAAATTGCTGTTGCCATACATTTTGACCACGTAGGTGGTTTTCTATGAAACAGCTGTTTATTTGTTTTTGAAAACCGACGAAAAATTTCAACCTAAATTTAGTATCATGTACTGAATTCACGGTTACAGTTTGTGTGTTGATGTATACCATCCTGTATAAGGAAGTGACGATTAAATAGATAAAACGTTTATTCAGTGCAACAAAAGACACAATACAGGCATTAAAAAACATCAAATCAAAAAAAATCAAATCAAATCAAATCAAATTATTTATTTGCTAGAATGTAGGTAAGTATACAAATAAGGTCGTGAAGAATTAAAGTTGAGCCATACATTCTGCCCAAGATTCGCCATGCAAAATTTAAATGAATGAATATGATGCTATAACTAGTAAAAGAATAAGAACATTTAAACACAATTATCGGATAGAAATTAACAGTTCAATACAATTAATAAATACTAGTCAAAATAAGATCAAAATGTCAAAATACGATTAAAATGTCAAAATACAATTCAAATGTCAAAATACAATTCCAATGTCAAAATACAATTAAAATGTCAAACAAAATACAATTAAAAGTAGTTAGTCATAAGGTCAAAAGGTGAAAAAAAAAAACAAAGATTAAAAAGATAAATTGATCACTACTAAGCGGTGTGTGTCTCATGCACCAAATGGGAGTCCAGCTCAGCATATGCCAGGTACAATACCTGACGCTGGTATTCTGCTGCATCCCGTTAGTGACACATGGATGTCGATGAAACTAAGTTTAACTGTGTCCGGATAGCCACTGTCTTCAAGATAAATTGATTAATTTGCACAGAATCATCTACCAGTTAAGTTAACTGATTTTTCCGTAGGTGGTAAAGTAAGCCATAAATCTTAGCAATTTCAGTGGATTAACGTAAATAAATAAAAGAGTAATAGATCTTCCTTCCTTCATCACAGAGACTAGGTCAGCTGCGAACCAACATGTCGTGGGTAGGACAATGTTTATTGCCCTACTAGGAAACTGCGTGGGTGTTGGTAATGAAGGATAAGAGCGTGCAATTAGGAAGGATGAGGATGTTGTTGTATTGATTTTAGGTCGTTTCGATAAAGATGACAAAAAAAAATAACCAAAAGTTCTTGTAACAAGGCTAGCTAGGCTACTGTCCGGCCGTCGAGAGAATCCGTTCCTGTGGTGCTATTCTGTAAAAATCTCACGGTGAAAACTTAGGTGAAGTGAGTGTGGAGTGAGCTGTCAACAGTGTCAATTCCTAGCAAAAACAAACTCACTTCACCTAAGTTTTCACGGTGAGATTTTTACAGAATCGACCGGCAGACCCTGTCAGTGCGACAATTCTAGTAACTAATAAAGATCAAATTCGCAAAACACGTATTCGTTTGTATGAAACTGACGGGTGGTCATGAACGCATTTTCTCGATGGCCGGCCTGTAGTAGCTCGTATTGATATACCTAACTAGATGTGTTCCCGGTTTCGCTTGCGTAGACTAATTAATATACACTAAAATCTAGCTTTATAATAATTGTTGGTGAAAAACTGGCAAAATGTCGGATCACGCAAAGTGAAGGGTTCCGTAGTTGGGATTATGAAAATTAACCCATGTATTGATTTTGCCTGCCGCAAAACAAGTTGGTATTTCGTAACATTTCTTTAAATTTTCTGTGCGGTTGTAACCGAAAATATCTCAAAAAGTAGCTACCCGAAACTGTCAAATTTTCCCAATCAACCTTGGACCTTATGCTTTAGCGATAAAGTTGAAAATCCATTAAAGAAATTTGACGGATTGTAGTTGCTTGATGTGCTAGCGTCTGTACCTATCATAGTATAATCATTTAAAATCATCATCCATCCATCCATCCATCCATAATCAGCCTATAATGTTCCCACTGCTGGGACACAGGCCTCCTCTCAATGAGAGGGAGTGGGCCGTAATCCACCACGCGGGCCCAGTGCGGGTTGGTGGATGTCACATGTCAAAATCATCATAATCTTTTTAATTATGGGATCCAATACACGCTTACTAAGTGCATTTTTTGTACCATCTCGGTTACATGATCGGTCACCCCACAATTTCTTTTCCTTCGAACTTTCTCTAAACCATTGTTAGAAAATCGAAAATAGCTATGTCACATCCGAACGGACGGACGGATATGACGACATTATAAGGGTTCCGCTTCTGCCATTTAGTTAAGAAACCCTAAAGAAGCTCCATCAACAGAAAATGATTTTGATCGTCCATAAACTGTTTTTACTGAGATTGTTAATAAAATCTGAGAACGGTTTTTATTGGTTTTTTTATGTAAAACGAAATTTAACTTATATACTTAGACGCTATGCCCTATGTCGCAAAACGTAACAAAACAAACAGCCAGGTGGAATTCAAGCAAAAATTAAGTAGTAGTAGTAATATTAGTTAAATTATATATTGGAACATAATTATAAACGCATACTAGTAAGTATGCGTTTATAATTATGTTCCAATTAATAAACGGGCTACAAGAGATATTATATCCACGCAAATACAACGTGTAGGTGAGAAAGAGGTCACCGCCTCCCTGGAAACTAGCAAGACCAAGGGAATTGGTGGTGCGCTGTCGACCTTAATCCCTGTTACGAGAACGAGTGACGTGGTTTATCCTTTAAAAGAAACCAAACAGACTTCAAATGCCTGAGTGCTGTAAAAGGTTTCCTAGGAAACCAGTAAGTTTCAGTAAAATACTGGGGGCCTAAAAAGGCCACTTTGGCAGAATCATAAAAAGATAACATACACAATGGACAGTTAACTGTTAAGTTAATCGTATCAAATCCCATTGGTGAAGCATTTCACAGTTACTTTGTTTTATATAATAATATGCTAAAATACCAATCAATTTAATACAACTCCAATCACGATCTCTTTGATTGTACCTACGTAGTGCAGCGATAAAAAGAAAAACACGGACTGTCTTCGCCTTATTGTAATTCATAATGTTATCCTTTTATGATTCTCCAAAGTGACCTTTTATGCCCCCTGGTATAACTTATTGCAAACGTTTACTTACGTTGTTAGACTCATTAATATGCTATTACAAAACTCTTCTATTATCTCTTTTAACTTCTATTCTCTCATTATTCAGGTTCATAATAATTATTATTATGGACTTTTATAGAAACTGTGATTTTAAAGTTTGTTTCAGCGTATTCTTGTTCAGCTGAGAAGACGCTAGCGCCATCTAGTTTGAACAATCGAAACCAAGGCTTTTAAGAAAGTCTTTGGAAGGTAACATGTTTTTTGAACGCAATTTTGTGCGCGCTGTGAGCTCTCAGCTTACGTTAGAAACCGAGTATCGTAATAGAAATATTGTGAATACGGAATAGAATAGAATTTAATATTCTTTATTATGTAGGTACACCATATAAATTACAGATAGGCAGGTACAGTCAACAAAAGGAGATAAGTATACAGGAGCGTCGGATATAGTTGAAGTTTACTAAGAAACCGATGGACGTTCTGGACTGAAATTTAATTTAATAAATGAGCTATTTGTTTTCTATTAATAAAATTAAAATTTATTCGAGAACATCCATCGGTTTCTTAGTAAACTTCAACTATATCCGAAGGTCCTGTATACTTGTCTCCTTTGTTGACTATACCTAATATAAATTTTACAAAGGGTCACAGAATGGGCGGTCTTATCGCTAAGAGCGGTTTGAATATTGCTTGGACTGCAAAGATGTTTATTTCTTGAAAGCTTAATAAACTTTCGCTGTGCTTACACACAAAATTATCAATTATAAGCCCAGTCTGGGTCGCATTTTAAATATTCTTCATGACCGTCACTCTAATTGAGCAACACACTTTCAATCTAAATCTGAAACATTTTGAATGATTCTGCCAATCCATTGCTTCATATGTACGAAAAATATGTCTGCTCAACAACGTAAATAACGCAATGAATGTTGCTGAACTGTCAAAATTTAATCCATTGCTACCGTGTTACGCAATTAACCTGCAGGGATAAGAGTTAAAAACATTGTTCTATTTTTGCAAATCATTTGAAAACGACAACGACAGAATGAAGTTTAGAGTACGTTTTGCAAGTAACTTGTAGTGCAAGTGGGCCTAAATGTCAGTCACTGGATAGACAGCCCTGCTTCTATTTTGCTGACTAGCTAATATTTTAACCACAATAAGCTAAGCCGGAGTCGGAGTAGTAGTAGCGCAGTGGAAACGGCCGCGACTTACGAGTTCTAGGTCTTAAGTTCGAACCCTGAAAACCCCGATGAAATCATTTGTAAAGCGCCTGGCTAACCTTGTGTAAATTATTTCATCACCACTGCTCTCAAAACGGTGAAGGAAAACATCGTGAGCAAACCGGCATGTCCTAGAACCAAAAATTCAAAGACACGTGACATCTACCAACCCGCACAGGGCCCGTGTGGACAATTACGGCCCATTCCTTTTCACAGAGAGAAGGCCTGTGGCCCAGCAGTGGGAACATTATAGGCAGATTATGCTAAGCTAAGCCGTGGTCCCTCACTGGAGCCTTAGGGCTTCGCACGTAGACGTAGGCTGTAGACCATGGCGAAGGGTAACGATCTGATAACGTTTGCTGGGCTAAGGCCAAAGATCGCATAAGACAATGTCTTATGAGATCTCTGGCCATGTTCGGAAGGAAAAAAGGGAAGGCCTTGTCCCAGCAGTGGGACACAACATAGGCTAAAAAAAAACTTAGCCGTGCCAAAGACTTGTGAATGACGATATGGCATCCAGTCTAACCGGATGCAGCGGAATACCAGTATTTTACATGGAGCGACTGCCTATCTGACCTCCAAAACCCAGTTACTGGGTAATACGATACCCCTTGGTAAGACTGGTTGTCAGACTTTCGGGCTTCTGACGACCCGTAATGACTGTCAAAGACCCACGGACCAACAGATTTACGTGATTTCCGAGGCATGGACCCGGGTCTTGGTATGTAAAGATGGTCACCTATCCACGGACCAACTGCGGCAAGCGTAGCTTAACCTGATGGATCGACCCGTGCGACTGTTATTTCTTAGCCACATGCCCCTACACGACGACGACGACTAAAAGAGAAGTATGGAAATAAAAGAAAAAGAAAGAGAGAGAAAGAGTATTTTGTGTTTCACGAACTGTGTCCAAATAAACATTTTTCTTTCTTTCTTTTTCTTTCTTTCTTTCACATGTTGCGCCGATACCAAATAAATTGGGATAAGGTCAAGAAAATGATGATGAAACTAAGCCGAGCCCAAACAAGACAAGAAGTCCTTGCAGTTCTCATTTAAATGCAAATGTTCCTTCAGCAGCCAACCCCGAGTGTAATAGCGTAATCATCTGCATGCCTGATTGCGGAAATTACATTAATTTGCCGCTTCATCTGTCCTGCTTGTTCAACCGCTTAACCTAACCTATGCTCTGCAGCCTTGACCTAGAATCTAGTCAAGGGAACCACGCAATGCCTAGGTCTCCCCGGGAATGGAGCCAGGAAATTCGCAGAACTTTTCTTATTACAAGACCAGGGTTGGTGTATTTTTGAACTGAATGTTTTAGTTTTAACTGGCTGTCCTCGAGACTTTGTTTGTGTGTTTTTGGCGTTCAGGGATGTTAAAGTACACTGTGTCGCGCTAGTTATTGATTCCGCCATTTTTTAGGGTTTCGTACCTAAAGGGTGCCAACCGTAGACAGAGAACGCTATAGACAAATTGATGTCTTTTGTCGCATTCACACAAGAAAAAGAGAGAATTACGGCGATGTCGTGTAAAGAAATGAGACAGAATGATGAGATTTTTTGTTTCACGGCGCGTGCCACGATTTTGAAGGAAAAGCATAGTACTTTGCTAAACAAAGTTTGACAGATATCGTGCAGATTGTTATCGTCTTCTTGTAAAATTCAGTTTTTATGTGTTTTATGTTTATTTTTTTATGTTGTGAACAATTTAGACTTAATATTTCAACCATTTTAAAAAAAAAACATGGTGCGGTGTAAAAGTGATAGTGGAACGAAAATACCAGGCTTGTCCTTTCATTCGTATGTATAGCACTTTTTATCAGTAACTAGGCTATCAATAATATTTTACTGTGTTCTTACATTGTGTATAATGTACCCTTAGACATATATTCATCGATAAAAACCACAAAATTAACAATTATTAAATTCTAATCTAAGAATTTTAGTGTTGCCAACTTTTCCATAATTATTGCCCACTTTTATGGGAAATATGTATTCTGCAGTGTGTATCCTAATTCTATCTAATATTATAGATACGAAAGTGAGTTTATTTGTTGATTTGTTTGTTACGCTTTCACGCTAAAACGGTTGAAATTTGGATGAAATTTGGCACATCGGTAAACTATGACCTGGGTTAGGACTTAGGATACTTTTTATCGCAATATTCTGACGGAACCGAGATACATGCGGGTGAAATCGCGGGCGCAGCTAGTTAATTATATCTGAAAGATTAATGGCTTTTGCAGTTTTCACAAATTGTGGGGTAAATTTTTCCTCACACGGTAACCCTAAATATGTGACGTATTTTTGTTTTGTCTCTTTCTGCGACACGCTTTGCAGGCGTCTATAGTATTCTCTGTCTACGGTGCCAACGGAACCCTATTACTAAGCCTCCACTTTCCATCCGTCCGTCCGTCTGTCTGTCATATCTCATGAACCGTAATAGACAGTTGAAAATTTCACAAAGCGTATATTTCTATTGTCGTTATATCAACAAATAATAAAAATAAAATATAGTTAATACAATTGAAAGAGATATAGGTATTGAACTTCATCCGGTTGGACTGGAAGCCGACCCCAACATAGTTGGGAAAAGGCTAGGCAGATAATGAAATTTTTATTTTTTTATTGAAAGAGATTCGTGTTTTTCTCGGCATTTTTTTCCGGTTTTTCTTTATAAATTTCAGTGGGTCTTTATCATTCGGCTTCATCATAATATTAGGAGTTATATAGGGTGACTGGTAATTAGTGACCGATACTTAAACACGTGATTTTACTCATCATTATGAACAACTTTTAATATGGGACCAAACCTGAAATCGCGAAAAAAAAATCAGCTGTTCCCTACATTTATGTTCGTCTAACTCGTCAAAATGTATAGAAAAGCTGTTTTTTTTTCACGATTACAAGTTTGGCCCCATAGTAAAAGTTGTTCATAATGTCAAAGTCAAAGTCAAATTATTTATTTCAAATAGGCACATTAAAGGCACTTTTGAACGTCAAAAAAAACTAAATAGAAATGATTCTAGTCGCCCATTCCAAAAGGTAGTTTTCGTATGGAGAAGAATGGGCAAGAAACTCCACCGTTACTCTTTTAAAAATGTTTTACAAGGTCTTGTATACATAATAAAAATTATATGTGAACACGATGCACCCATAATAAAATTAGTCTACCACAAAAGGTAAAAAGAATTAAAAATTAAGCAATGACAGGTAAATCAAATAAGTGATAGATACATGGTGCTCACATATTTACAAGTTATTTAAAAAAAAAATGCAAAAGTAGTTGAACTTTAACAAGTGTGTGAGCCACTGTAGTCGCAGATTGTAAAAATGAATTACAATAAGATGTCATAATTAAAAATATATATATAAATTAAATTAGGAACAAGTTTGATTTTGTCTAGACTTTTAGATTGTCCTATGGAGCAGGACCAGCATGTTTCCAAACATTCTTATCTTGGATATAATCCTCTAATTTGTAATATCCTTGTTTACAAAGTGTACTTTTAATATGAGTTTTAAATTTTCTTTCATTTAATTGCAATATGTCACAAGGTATTTTGTTGTAGCATTTAACACATTACCCCATAAAAGATGTATGTACTTTAGATAATCTGAAAAAAGGTTGATCTAATTTATCTTTATTTCTAGTATTAAAATTATGCCTATCACTTATTTTATTAAAAAGATGTTGATTTTTTCTTACATACATAATATTTTCATAAATGAATTTATTAAATGATGAGTAAAATCAAGTGTTTAAGTATCGGTCACTAATACCAGTCACCCAGTGGCGGTACCTTCATAGAAGCAGAAAAGCCCGGCTTGCCCTAATAAAATCATAATTCACAACAACAAAATCAATAAAAAATATATTCAAAAAATTCCAGTCAATTAACTCGAACTCAAACATTCATGACATATAATACAATTTCGAAATCCGAACTAGCGCTAACTTTGGGATAGGTTCGCGCCAAATTCGGAATTCGGCTCTAAACGCTATACAATGCGTTCAAATGCGCCATCTCGCTCACACTAGTCTGGCTTTTTACCTGGCTTGCCTTTCCTTTCTCTGTCTCGCAGTTTTCGCATACAAATTGCTATAGAAACGTTTACATTTGTTGATATATTGGTAAGTACTTATACACAGAGTTCTATGAAATGAAAAGCCAGGCTTTTGAGAGGCATGAAGTTCGCGCAAATGCACTATCCGCGCGTTGCGTTGACCCGCGTAAAGTTAGTTGCGAAAGCACGTGTGGCGGGCGCGATGAGTCGATGACACGACGCGACTCAAACAAATTGTTATTGTTTTGAATACTTACTTTGAGAATTAGTTTTATTATTTGAAAAAAATATTGATTGTGGTGATTGGTGATGTCATTCCCTATGATTTTGTAAATGGTTAATGAATAATATAGTGTTCTTTTATCATTATGTGTTCGGAATCTGTCATCGAAAAGGTACGTAAATACATTGAGTTTTCTGCAATTTTCTGCCAATAAATAACTCTTTACTTCACCGTAGCCAATCTTAAATTACTGTCGGACTGTCGGTACTTCTCGGAAATAAAAACAAGTATTTTTGTCAGTCAAGAAGACAGAATAAATAAAATAGGTACCTACTCATTCGATCGTTTATTAGGTATGAATATGATATGACAAACCTATGTAGTGGTTCATGTTAAAATTATCAATTGACTTTAAAAATGTAAGTACCTAATTCATAAAATAATGCGTACGAGAAAATAACAATAAATCGATAATATTTGGAGGCCATCTAGTGCATTTTGATTGAACAAATTTTGCAAGTGACAAGCAAAATGAAAAAAGGTCCGGCTAAGCGTTGTGGTTCATTTATTTTACGCATTCATTAGTATAGATGGCGCTTATGACAATTACGTACTGATGCTTGAAATAAGTTTTTCTTACCAAAATTATAATAATGATGTTAGTACTACTAACAACCATTAACAACAAGAAAATCAGCCAATCCCTCAGTTGGGCGTTTTTTTTATACCTTGAAAATCTGTGGGCTTGCCCTAATTTTGACCCCTAGGCACGCCACTGCAGTCACCCTATATACGGCGGCGTGACTGCCATCTGATCCATCACGATTACCATTTGTGTTTGTAGTACGACATAGATGTCTTCTGAAGAAAGTTGAAAACGTAATGGTTTTTCCTAGGACATACTGTCCTAGCGCAGCTTTATCCCTGCAGATCAACCCACGCTGTAACCCCCTTATTGATAAATTCAGAGTAAAGTTACCTTTGCCAAATTTAAGCCGCAAAATTAAAAAAAAAAAAAAATGAAAAAAGAAAAAGAAATGTAGGTGTAGTATAGGTACACTTCTGGCCAACCTTTCGCGGAAACAAGGAGTAATATTATCTTCTGTTATTATTATGAAAAATAGTTTTCCATAAAATACTAGGTAAGTATCAATAATGAGGCATGCTTGCAAATATTAAAGGGCATATAATATGACATAATTAAGGCATATATGCAAACATCATAAAGGGTGCTGCATTAATAAATTAATGTTTCACTTTGAACACAAATGAATAGGAAGAATTAAGTTATTAGAAATGTGGTTTGTTTTCATAATTTTTATAAATATTGTAAGGGTGAGACTACAAAGTTTAAAGTGAATGTTCAGTTTTGAAAGGGAACTGCTTCATAAATACGTCATTGCTGAAAGCTTAGCCATTTACTTGACTGAGCCCGCGAGGTAGATTGCAGCCCACTCCCTCTCAAAGAGAGGAGGCCTGTGAGGAGCAGTGGGAATATTATAGGCTGATTATGCATTATGCACGCCAAATATTTCTATCAATAAACTTGATTTATCTAATTCAATTAGTCAATTTACCATTTACTTACCTTCATTATCTTTACCTTACCTTCACTATATAGGGTGACTGGTAATTAGTGACCGATACTTAAACACGTGATTTTACTCATCATTATGAACAACTTTTACTATGGGACCAAACCTGAAATCGTGAAAAAAAAAACCAGCTGTTCTCTACATTTTGACGAGTGAGACGAACATAAATGTAGGGAACAGCTGATTTTTTTTTCGCGATTTCAGGCTTGGTCCCATAGTAAAAGTTGTTCATAATGATGAGTAAAATCACATGTTTAAGTATCGGTCACTAATTACCAGTCACCCTATATATATTCGAAGCAGCAATGATGGTAAAACGCGATATAGATAGTTATGAAACATTGAGAAGTGCGAGACACAAAACTAAACTAAGAGGCTTTATATGTAGAACTGTGAAGTTTAAATCAAGTGTGTTTGGGATGGGAATAAAAATTTATAACAGACTCCCAATTTGTATTAAAAATATCCCGTCCTTGAATAATTTCAAGGTCAGGCTAAAAGAGTTTCTTATAAGTAAAGCTTACTATTCAATTAATGAATTTCTGAATGACCGAGCTATTGATTAAATATGTATAATATAATGTAATTATAAAACAGCCAAATTGACTGTGTAATGGTATTATTATGACTAATTATTGTATGATTATAAATTACGATTATGAATCCAAAACGAAATTTGACTATATTGAAGTAAAAAGTGTCCATGACGTAATTTATTTTAATTTGACATCTAAATAATATTGTAGCCAGTCATGTATTTTATATTAATTGAATTTGACATATAATTATTGAAACCGGCGTGATTTATTTTATTTTTAATTGAAAATGACATGTGAATATTGTAGTTAGTGTAATTATGACCAGTGATGTATTTAATTTCATTTTATTAAATTATTTTGAAACATTGTACACCCCATGGGTATGTTACAGAGATACCTATTATGGGTAGTTCTTCAAAAAGTATTCTCCGCGTAACTTTCATGGCGAATTTTTTTTTTTTAATAATCTACAAATAGATGTACACAGATTTATGACGCTGTAAAAATAATACGTAATTTTTTATTTTATGTAAATCGGTGCATAAAGTACAGAGATATTCTATTTTGAAATTTCTGTGCCCACGAAAGTTACGAAAGACGGCACGAAAGTTACAGACGTATTTTCTGCAAGCAAAATATAGTTTCAAATACTTATTTTTTCTCAAATTTCCAGTTTATAAAATAAAAGACTTTATTATCTGAATCAACTTGTATTTGAGATCAACAATTATATTGTTTTGAGATCAGCTTATTAGTACTCATTATCAACTTAGGTTGCTAACAATTGCTTTGCTCCCGGAAATTAAACTTTTAAAATTTACAACATAAACATAATTATTACTTACTACTATTGCTGGCAGATATCGTGTGATTTTGAATAGAAATGCTTAGAATCATAAAACATACCATTTTCTGCCAGCTGCTTTATTAGTAGTCCACATTTATATTATTATTTTTATAAAATTTCAGTCTCGTATCATTTAGAATTTATGAAAAAACATTTCCATGGCTATCACTCGTTTGTGAATTACCACTAAACATAACAAAAATCACAATATTTAAGACACTTATGTAGGTAATAGGTAATACGGGCTGGTTTCCGCAACTCCACGACAAAGCGCGTATTTTGCGTACGGAGATACTTATGTAATCAATATAATTAAAAATAATTGCAAACAATTTTTTGCATTTATTGTTCAGTCTTTCTTTTAAGTCTATAATCACAAAATGTTTGTCTTAAGTTGTCAATAAATCACGAAAGCCATGCACTTCCCAACATAATTAATAATATTAATATCAACTTAATTTTTATAAAAAAAAACTATCCAGGATATTTTTTTAAGTAGTGCGCAAATTTTCACAGGCTGTTCTACCCATGAATATGAACAATTTTCACTATCGGACCAACTCTGAAATCACGAAAAAAAATCTGCTGTTTTGTAAGTCATTTCATTGCAAGTCATCATTTTGGTCGAGTAGGTAATAGGTATTGAACTTTTCAATGAAACAGCTGATTAGTTTTTCGTGAGTTCAGACAATTGGTAAAACAGCCCAGTTTTGGGGTGGGAAAAATTATTAAATTGGCTACGAGAAAACCTACAAACAGAAACACATACCTACTACGAGTCGTTAAAAGAAAAAAAATTAAACACATAACATGCATAAACACTTATACAAATACATGACAGCTTTTTTGAGCTTCGCGATAATCGAGTAAATGCATCTGCAGCGTCACAAGTTATCTAAAGTTATCATTCAATGGAGATATGTAACTTTCGTGGTGCGCTAGCTAACTTTCGTGGACAAATAACCACGAAAGTTGTGCCACGAAAGTTACGAAAAATTCACATTTTTGAGAATTACGATTAAACTTATAGGTAAATAAACAAACAAAATACTTGGGAATAATCTCGAAGATCTATCTTATTCCATAATACAAAATGAGTTGGAAAATTATAAGCATTATCCTTCAAAATATGCGCATGAAAGTTTTAGACCAAGGCTACTTGAAAATATTCAAAGAATAAACCACCTCGTATTTTTTTTGTTTAGAAGCGATTAACGTACGTATCTCCCTCACTGACGGCGGGATACTACTGAGCGTCCGCGCAGCTAAAACGTGTAGCGAAAAGTTGGCGCTCTTGGAAGATAGGTGCAGTTTTGTTGCGCGTTCTCGAAACTAACAAAATCGTGTGACAGAGACATAATGCCTATTAACTATTGTATATATAAGAGATAAAATTAATGTTCTTTGATAATTATGATGCATAGTTAAATACAATTAATTTGATGTATTACATTATATGCTTATGAATTGAATACAAAAGTTATCAAAGTTTGCCGTGAGCGCGAACAGAGTGTGACGCGTGAAGAACACCGATTTTGCTCCCGTTTTCGACATTAGATATTTTTTTAAATTAATATTATAAATAATTTTAGATGTTTAATGTTTAAATTATGTACACATATAAATAAAGATTAATCTGTATTTGGTCCTAACACTGAATGTTTAATAGGTTACGAATTAAGACCGTGTGACCGCGTTTTGAGGGACCTCGAAGAACTACCCTTATAACAAATAATTATAAGAACTGACCATACACCTGTATCAAGCAATAAATGAATTTAAATTTGAATTTGACCATTGTTTACGTCATTTTCTACAAGTAGTCGGAACACAAATGAAAGCCACCACAACTATGCATTAATAACATGTAATTTGGTTTTATCACAGATATATGTAGATAGACCTAGATAACGCAAGTATCACGAACTGTATGAAAACCAAGCGTGCCATTTTTTGACTACCTAATGTGACATCACAAGCTCGCGCTCTCGCTCACGCTTACCCAGCCAGCAGTACACAGGACAGAGCGCGAAATTGGTGGCTTACGATTTTTGGCACGCGAAGTAGTTGCTATTTCATTATGTATGTGTTTTTATCATGGCATTTGGTATCGTGTCCATAATCATCCTATAATGTTCCATCTGCTGGCACACAGGCCTCTTCTTGGTTAGAGGGAGTGGACCATAACCCAGCACGCCACATGGCCACATGTTTTCGTATTTTTGCTTCTAGGACATACCGGTTTTCTCATGATGTTTTTATTCACCGTTTTGAGAGCAGTGGTGATGAAATAAGTTACACAAAGTAAAGCGTCTTTTTAAAACGTTGAAATTTCTTTGGCATTTATAGAATTTTGTATTGACTTATTATTATTTTAAACAAGCAGCATAAGTGTCGATCCCGTAGGAATATCGGGATAAAAACTATCCTGTGTCTTTTCCCGGGAATCAAACTATCGCTATACCAAATTTTATCTAAATCGGTTCAGCGGTTTAAGTGTGAAGAGGTAACAGACAGACAGACACACTTTCGCATTTATAATATTACTAACTTCCGCCCGCGACTTCGTCCGCGTGAAATTTCACCCTCCCCCCATTCACCCTCTTAGGGGTGGAATTTCGAAAAATCCTTTCTTAGCGGATGCCCACGTCATAACATCTACCTGCATGCCAAATTTCAGCCCGATCCCTCCAGTGGTTTGGGCTGTGCGTTGATAGATCACTATGTCAGTCAGTCACCTTTGAGTTTTATATATTTAAGAGATATAGTATGGATAGTACCTACGGGTAATGTTTTTTACCGTTGTGGCCTGAGCTTTAGGTTATAATTTTATGTTTATAAGTCCTTGAATTGAACTTAAACATCAACAAAAGGATATATAAAACTAATTTATGACCACAACCAATCTGTCACGTTTGAAGAGAGGGTAATGTAGATTAAGAGGCAGATCTCGATCTAATTAGTCAAAATGACTTTACGTAAATTCCTTTTCGAAGACGAAGCTGTACTGTAAGTATTCGTGTTATTTTATTTAAAAAAATATGTAATATTTCCTTGAAAAGCCTTTGCAGCGGTTTACACTGCGGTGTCCCGTGCGATGTTTTACGGTAAAAAGTTGGGTTCGCACGTCCACATCCCACTGTTCATGCGGTTTAAAAAAGTGCACTTTGTAGCTGCCATTAAATGCACGGACGCAAGCACGAACAGCTCCGCTGGATCTAGAATAATGAAATTTTGTCACAATAGTTCTATAAAAAAGTAAAATTAAAAAAAATATTTATTCGGTATTAAAATTGGTATTAACATAATATCATAGAAATTATTAACAAAGATAAGTATATTGTTAGATGCCTGTACTAGGACAAACCTATATCACAGGCGGCATTAGCTTTAAGGTAATTGTAGGACCCTTCAGGGTATAAAGACAAAGAGTTAGTTGTTTCAACTAGTTGTGATTGCCATTTGTTTACTTTTTAGCAGTAACTATTAACATAAAAATCATCTTGCTGACTTGAACATAAAAATGGCTACCTATATCTATAAAACTGGCTATTATTTTTTTTGCACCCGTTATTAACTTTCAATCAGCATGTTACAAGCTATATTGTAGGTACCAAAATATCAGCCAAGTTCACCAAACGTCTTTTTCCTAACATTTTGTGCGGAGTTCTTTCATAACAGTATTTAACATAAAAAGTCTTGAAATACTGAGAAAATTTTATATATTCAATAGTTTATACCTATGTAGTTTAGTTAATGTTACCTTAAAGATATAAATAACAAAAAGTAACATACTTAAATTCTTATTTAGTTTACGTAAAATAGTTTTTACCACCACACGGGCGTAAGGTAAAAAAATTATTCACTGTTCATTACTTTTCTGTTATACATAGTTCTTTGTGAAGTTAGGGCTTGTAGAGTTAAGGCGTGTAGAGTTAGAAGCTTGGCTCTACTACTCTTGGCTCTCTTTTTACTTTTATACAGTGAGAGCCATAGGTAATAGGTAATACGGGCTGGTTTCCGGAACTCCACGACAAAGCGCGTATTTTGCGTACGGGTGGGAAAATCGATTATTCGATCCACCCCAGCTCCTCAAGGAAGGCCAGCAACGCCTTGATGTTACTGACCGTCTCACGTAGGGTACCTGGGTTACCGAAGTACTTTGCCCTGTACGTAGCGACTACAGGGCAGTTTAGCAGCACATGTGCCGCTGTCTCGTCATCCTCCATGCAGGCTCTGCACAGCGGACTGTCTGTTACTCCTATGACATAGAGGTGTTTATTAAATGACCCGTGGCCGGTTAAAGCTGCAGTAACTATACGCAGCTTTTGCTTGGTTAGACGGAGAACCTGTTTCGTGAGGCGGGCATCCAATGCGGGAAGTGCTTCCTTAGCCTGCCTGCATTCGCCTTGATCCGTCCAAAGTTTGTCGTGCTTGTCTCTGGTGCGTTTCCTTACCAGAGTGCGTAGAAACCCGAAGGGGAGTGGCGCGATGGGCTCACGTCCCACCGGTGCCATGCTCGACCCTCTCCGAGCGCTTGATCCATTGAATGGGTCATTTGATGATTTCCCACCCAAAAAAAAAAAAAATGTATGACGAAAACAAACAAAGTGCGTACATGTTTTTCTGTTACAGCGGCATCAATACCCCATCCGATTACCAGTACATTAAACTATTACGTTTCATGCTGATCAGCATTAGTTCCTGGCCTGGAAAAGAATTAGGAGAGCCCGGATCAAACTACCTAGCCGTTTTCCTTAGATTCTTTTACTTAGGTGTCGTTACTGCTTGTCACTTTGGAGGCGTTACTTATATCATCATACACATGAGCGAATTATCTTTTTTGGAAATTGGGCATATGTATATTATTATACTTATGAATATAGTTAATACGGTAAGTGAAATTTCTAGTGACTATGACTTAACTGATGACCTGAAGAGGTAATCTGATACTGTTTATCTTAAAGTTCAATATTAATGCCGATCTAGAATTTATTCGTTAACAACTGTTACTATGAAATAATTCCTAACACATGCATATTTGGCTTACTTGGAAGGGTCAACGAGACAGCGAATGGAACCCAAATAAATAATAATATATTTTTGAGAATTTTTCAGAAACCAACCTGCACTGGGTCCGCGTGGTTAGTTATGCCTCACTGTCACAGAGAGGAGGCCTGTGTCCCAGCGTTGGGAACTGGGAACTAAAACTTTATGCCTGATTAAGCTATTATGAGAATTTATATTAAGTGAACATATGGGTTAGACTATGTTTGTTGAAATATTTGAAGATTTTGCATGCAGTAAGGTAAAATGTATCGATACTATTTAGAAAAATTCTACCTTATCTGTACATCATAAGCAAATTAATTAAATAAAAAAAAGTAATAAAAATTAATTATCAAATTATTTATTTTTATTCATTTATTTAATTTTTAATTTCAGAATCTTGTATGGTTTTAAAATTACTTAAATTGTTTCAGTCCAGAATCATCACTCTGACGTTTTCCACTAAGTACCGAGAGGTGGCTAAAGAATTTCTTACTAAAATCCATCTGTTCTTCTACAAAGATCGTTCTAAATATGCGATGAAGGTAAAGTATTGTATATCAGGCTTCTTTTATTTGTAGTACTAATTCTACTGCAAGAAATCGTTGTTCAATCTAATCTGGTCAACGATTGAAAAAATCTAAGTTGTTCAAATATTTGAAGGAATTTGTAAGTTTAGATCGTCATAACGCAGGTTGATTACAGTATAATAAAATTAGACATAATTTAAAAAGCTAACAGTTAAAAAAAAAATACAATGTATAAGTATTTTTTATATACTAGGGAGGGGGAAATAATCATAGGGCAACATGAAAAGTGTCCAAAAGGCTAGCAGCATTGCCACGTTGTATGCCAATGCTGATTCTTTGGTCAAAAAATAGGCCAGCCTTCTAGTCCGGTGGAGAATCGACCAACCGCTTGGCGATGTCTCTAAAAACTTAGTATACACTCAGCCCCAAGGCCCTAGTGTTTCAACTCCAGACTGCTCAAACATATAAGTCCTAAAAAGATTGGAATATTTGCGCCGTTTGAGGTCCTCCGCACCTGCAGCAGCCACTCTAGCTCATGCCGCTGTGCTAGGAAGATGGGATGGCGCAAGGGTGGCGACACCATTGCACCCCACATCAAAAGCCTGCCTACCTTGCAAGGCATTATGGTCGACCTACCACCTACCTGAACTGCCTACCTGGTGGTTATGGTGGTGTTAGGTAGGCCTTTCGTTTTCGACCAGACGGAATGTCTGGTCTCTTCCCATCGTCACGTGGCAAGTCATTGTGTTCTAAAAGAGCTGGCACCCCGGCGGTGACAAGAGTACGACGGATAATGACATTTATACTGGCGTACCATGCTATCTGTCTGCGCTCCTATTGCGGGATAGGCCATGGTGTCCAATGCAGTCGACACCGTCACCGCATTGGCAGCAAAGTCAAAGTCCAAATCATTTATTTCAAATAGGCACATTAAAGGCACTTTTGAACGTCAAAAATGCGATGCGATGCGGAGCCATGCAAGGAGCGACCAGACGCAGCCAAGTAGCGAGCGGGAAGGTGGTGTCACCATGCTGGGTGACACTACTAGGTGATGGTAGCGTTAGAAGCCAGAGGCCCGACTCCGACACACCCACAGTCAGCAGGCGGGCATGCTCAGCAGTTTTGGTGAACATATTAAATACAATACAATCAGTTTGTTGTCCGTCTGTCTGTCTATCTGTCAAGACTCTTTATCTCGGGAACGCGTAGAGGTGTCGAGTTGAAATTAAAACCACATGGTCTACAGTCCCTTGAAGCTGTGAAAAAATCAAACTTCTAAGTTAACGTAAGAAAAAGATACGGCCGTTTATGTCGCAAAAAACGTATATTTCGACATTCTTATAGAAGCATGAGGAACAGGGTGTAAAGTTCACTCATACTCTATAGAAAAGGGAAGATCCTCCGACCAGACGGCTGTTGTGTCTGGCGGGCAACTGCCCGATGATTCATGTCGGGCCGTTGTATCTATGCTAGTTGCGTGGTAAACTCTGCTTGCGCGATGCGGGATTTTGCGTGACGTCAGTATGACGTGTTGTTCGCATGTGGCGTTGTAGATACCGCTACACTCTCAAGAGAATCCAAATTTATAGGGTACTTCCCGTTGACCTAGAACCATGAAATTTGGTAAGAAGCAAAAGTCATGTAGCACAAGTAAAGGAAAACATCCGAAAGCCGTAAATTTGTTACATTAAAAAAAAACCCCGTGATAAACTATTTACATACCTACTGTAAGCAGCCCTCGGTGCGCGAATCCGACTCGCACTTGACCGGTTTTTTTTACTAAATAGTTATTTCAATTTCTGTTTCAGACTCACAAAATGGTCAACGTAGTATCTCATCTCTTCACGTTATGTTTAGTAGCACAGATGTTAGCTGGCCTGTCTCTCTTCAACCTAATACCTATGTACAGCAACTATGCTGCCGGAAGGTACAATAGAGGAGGTTTCCAAAACTCATCGTTTGAACATTCTCTGTATTACCATTATCCGTTTAACACTTCGACTGAAATGAAGGGTTATATTGTTGCATGTCTTATTCATTGGTAAGTTAGTGTAGATCTCACACGAGCGGCACTCATCAACGGCAGAGGCATGTGCAGCCGTTGGCACCCGTTGACGCCCGCCGTCGACAACGTGCCGTTCGTGTATTTGAGTACGATGCCCAATATATAAGCGACATGTTGTCGACGGCAAACGCCGACGCGTCGAATGCTGCCGCCGACGCGTTGAATGCTACCGCCGACGCGTCGAATACTGCCGCCGACGTGCTGACTACTGCAGTTGCTTCTGCTGTCGACACTCGTCGACGGCTGCAGTGGCCACTGCCGTTGACGCGTGACGTTGCTAGTCGGAGATACACGAAATTTAATTTTAACTACTGTCGCATTGTCGTCTCTACATTGTTTAAATATAGCTCTTACCGTGGTAAATGTAGTAGCAATGCCCGTAGCCACTATTATGACATCCGCCAACCTGCACTGGGCCCGCGTGGTCAATTACGGCCCACTCCCTCTCACCGAGAGGAGCTCTGTGTCCCAGCAGTTTACATTATAGGCTGATTATAAACTCTTCGAGGCTGCTTTAATGCACACTGATATCTATATAACACTAGCTTCTGCCCGCGAATTCGTCCGCGTGAAATTTCCTGTTCCCCCGACCCACCCCATCGCATCTCATCGACTTCGTTTTTGCTTAGCGTTCTTTCTGACTTTTTTATTTTTGCTCGGCTCCTAAGGGTCATAGCGTGATGTTGAATAGCCTATAGCTTTCCTCAAGAATTGGGCTATCAAATACAAAAATATTTTTTCAAATACGACTGGTAGTTCCAAAGATTACCCCCTACATACAAACTTACAAACTTTACCTGTTTCTTCAGGTGTTATGATGTAAGAGTCGGTCGGTATAAAACTGACTGATAATGTGTTAGTATGTATTTATTATTGTAGAATAATGTATTGTATTGTTTCTTTTTGCAGGTTCTTGTCATATGTGTGCTCCACTTGGTTCTGCATGTTCGATCTGCTTCTGGCACTAATGGTTTTTCATCTTTGGGGCCATTTCAAAATACTCATTAATCTTCTGAATGATTTCCCAAGACCGAGTTCTAATTCTAATTTTATATTAGAAAATGGCACCGTTATACGTGCTGAGAAATATTCCAAAGAAGAACTGTTACAAGTTACTGAAAGGTTAAAAGAATGTATTAATTACCATCGGGAGATCGTTAAGTAAGTTATTTACTGAACAATAAGAAGACAGGGAACTCTTTTGGTAATAATAATAATTATATATTCACCTAAACTTATTTCTCTCAGTTTTACAGACTCAATGTCGGATGTATTCGGGCCGATGCTGTTCGTGTATTACTTGTTCCATCAGGCAAGCGGCTGCCTATTATTCCTAGAATGTTCACAAATGGTTAGTATAATATGCGACAAGATTACATCGAACAAAAAGCTGCCATGTTATATATCTCTGGCGTTAGTTTATAATCTGTGGCGTGAGATTGTAAACTGTTGATAAATTATTGTGAACAGTACCATACTACTTACAATATAACATATTAATTTTCGATAGTTTAGTCAAAGTCAAAGCATTTATAGGCACATAAAAGGAACTATTGAACGTCAAAAATAGAATTCATTCTAGTCGCCCATTCCAAAAGGTAGTTCTTGTATGGAGAAGAATGGGCAAGAAACTCCACCGTAAGATACTCTTTTAAAATGTTTTACAATATTTTGCATACATTAATTATATAATAATAATATGTGAAGACTATGCACCTAAAATAAAATTACTATAACACAATACGTAAAATAATTAAAAATGAAACCATGACATATCAATTAATTATCTGATAGATACATGGTGCTCACATATTTACAAACATGGTAAAAGTAAACGATTTTCATTTAAATAAATAAATTACAACTAATAAGTCAGGGTGTGAGTTAAAGTAATTACAGAATGTAAATCATTGTCAAAAAAAAAAAAGAAGGAATACATTTTACAATTAAATTAGCAACCAGTTTGATTTTTGTCTAGACTCTAGATTGTCCTATGGAGCAGGACCAGCATGTTTCCAAGCGTTCTTATCTTGGATATAATCTTGCTTAATGCTTGCTTCCAAAGTGTACGTTTAATGTGTGTTTTAAATTTTCTGTCATATAATTGCAATATATCACAAGGTATTTTATTGTAACGTTTAACACAGTACCCCATAAAATATGTATGTATTTTGGTCGGCTTGCCATGGACAGATTACAAGCTAACGATGTTCATAACGATACGGTGACAAAGACATATTTGATTTTATTTTTCAGACAGCGCAAGCTCTGATGCGTTATTTGCCACTCACTATTATATTGACCCAGGAGCTTATACAGTTGTCAGTTATTTTCGAACTGGTTGGAAGTGAGGTAAGACAGCCAATTCTTTTGATCGGAGGAATAAATTACAAATTACCACATACGTATGAAATTGTTCATGAGCCAAATTATAGTAGTGTTATTTATCTCATCATATACTGTACCGGTTGACGTCATCATGTCAACGCCGGCTGTCGCTGAAAACCAACACTGGGGCTCTGTCTCACATAGGTTTGTAGCATTATGCTGAGCGATAGCAGTTTTGCGTGAATGTGACGCATATTTTCCCCAACTTGTTTTTTTTTGTGTTTGTGTTCTATCTGTGCGTCATGCTTATAGCAAATAAACGTTTTTCTTTCTTTCTTCTTCTAAGAAGAAATAACTACTACTATTCAAGACCAAGTCCCCTTAGAAGGGGAGTACTTGGGGGAGGACTTGTGCTGACTCTTGAATAGTTTAATTATCTCAACCTTCGCAATGTTCTATGTTTTATTAACTTTTTGCTTCTGAAAATTTTGAAAGATTTATATCCGTATCTGAAATTAAAAAAGCATATAATAATTCTAAATTCATTCCATTAGCTGAACCGAGGTGCTATGATTTGGGCTAAATAACCATTATCTGTACTAATTACAGAGTGGAAAACTAAAAGACGCAGTATATGGCGTACCATGGGAGTGCATGGACGTAAAGAACAGAAAAGTGGTGGCCTTCTTCTTAATGAATGTACAAGAACCTGTACATGTGAAGGCTCTTGGTGTTGCTAATGTAGGGGTTACTTCTATGGCTATGGTAAGTTAATATTAAACAGTTTTAACATTTCGCCAAACAAGGCCTAAACAGAGTGAAAATCTATTACGATAACGATGGCGAAAAAGTCAAAAATTTATTGCAGTGACATAAGCTACCGCAACGCGCCGCGTATCGGCAAGCGTTGTGTGGGACGCCCCCCAGTTAGATGGACCGACGACCTCAAAAAGGTGGCTGGGACTGAATGCGTGCAGGCGGTGGACAGGGTGTTGTGGCGTAGCCTAGAAGAGGCCTATGTCCAACAGAGGACTGAGATAGGCTGAGTTGTTTGAAGATACCGAAAAGCTCATAACACTCCTGTTGGAAGTTGGAAAAATACGAAACGCATTGACAGTAATTTCCACAGGTCTTGGCCCTTTTGTGTGAAGACTGCTAATTGGCAAACGTAACATCATGATTCTGAGAGTTGCTGGGATTGGAATATTTATATAGGTATATAGTTATGGGTCTTGGTAAGACAAATAGGAAGAGAAAGAAGATATTGTTGAGGTTTTTTTTTAATTCTAATAAGAATTATTTAAATTCAAGCCATATTTAAGAACATTAATAGTCTGTTCTAAAAGTATATTATATTATTATATTAAGCTAATTAAAAATGTAAGCAAATGGATCAGAAAACGGACCCGTAGATGCCAATTTGTCGTACCACTTGCAATTTCATTTGCAATTTTGATTTCATTATTTGTATACTTAAACATGAAATTCAACATTTTTAAATCAACTTAACCATGTTTTTCATTTGATTATTGAGGTTAATCTTGTAACCTCAATGTTCGCCGATGATTTTTCAATTAAAATTTAACACCAACCATTATTATTTGAATACCAATTATACGTTAAATATAAATTTGAATCCTTATATGTATATATTAAAATAATTTATTATTACAAATAATATGTGAGTGATTGCGTAAGAATTAACTTGAACAGGGATTGTTAACAATTTTATCAGATACTTTTAGAACAGACCATACATATTAAGAACCAACTGAAAGTGTTGTCATTATACCTATACTATGACTTTTTGGTCATCATATGTTTTTTTTGCAGATTTTGAAAACTTCGATATCATACTTCACTTTTCTACGCAGCATGTGAAAATTGTGAACGAGATGCAGAGAGATGAATCTTGAGATATTTAAAATTTTAATAGCATAATGTTTTATCTATTTCTAGTTGTTTTTGCTTTTCACTTCTATAACTATAATTATGAATATTTTCTCTTATTGTCATTGTATTCCACTTATTAACACCCTACCAAATAAATTATTGAAGCACTACATAATCGTATTTGATTAAATTTCCCTTATTTTAACTTAGTAAAATGATGGCTTTTTATTTCTCGAAAAGTTCCTGTAATTTTTCTTAAACCCTACCTTGCAGGGCGAAAAGTTGATAGCTGAGTAAGTAAGACTTAAAGATGACGAGAAAATACCGAAAATAAATTCGAAAAGTTTCAGATAGGAGCCCCGTGGTCAGAGACTCAGAGGCCACTTGCAGATTTCGAAAATGAACCAAAAATAAAGTGATCTTTTGATTTTGGTATGATCGTGAGCCGCAAATCCCCTGACTTGACTTAAATAGGCCAATCTGATAAAAATATTGTGGGCTTTCCCAAAATCAGATTTTTTCAAAAAAGTTGGGACTGAACTGCTCCAATTTTTACACTCTGAATATCGTTTATTAGTATTGAAGAGTTTATTACAATAGAAATAAAATTAATTATTTCAAAGTTTTTTATAAATATTATTTTTATTAAAATTGTAAATAAAAAGTTAATATAAAATAAAACACAAGTTTTATTTATTTGCAGGCTTCTAAAATTAGAATTTATTATAACAAAGAATAGTACACATATTTCATAAATAAAATAATCGTCAACATTCTTAATTAAAAGACAAAAGAGTAGAGAGGGCATTTACCAAGTGATGAAATATAAAGTGTCGCACAGCATTCATATCATCATCATCATCATTTCAGCCCGGAATCACCCACTGTTGGGTATAGGCCTCCCCTTTCGTCTGCCACACTTCCAGGTTCTGTGCGTCTCTCATCCAGGTATTTCCTGCTACTTTGACGACATCTTCAACCCAGTACGATTTTGGACGGCCCTGGTTTCTTTGCCTGAACCTTGGCCACCATTCGATCACAGCTTTACTAATAATAATATTTACATAAAAATATTACAACCATACATGTGAAACCCCTGACTCCTGTGCTAGGCGAACCTGTGTTACAGGAATCAGTGTCATCAGCCTTAGATCAATACACATTTCAATTTTTATGTCATAAAATACAAATAGTAAGTAACACTAGTAGGTATTGAGACAGTAAAATTAAACAATAAAAAAGGAACAAAGCGAGCGTGTGATTGCGTGTGTATGTATGTGTGTATATGTGTGTGTGTGTACTCCATCGGTCATCTCTTCGTCTAGCTAGATGTCCTGCCCAACTCCACTTGAGGCGCACCGCTCTGTCCCCGAAATCGTAGAATTTCGTCCGACGATGGATTTCGGTGTTACGCACTCAGTCTAATAGGGTTATGCCAAGCATGACTCGCACCATGACCCTTTGTGCTACTTGTATGCGGTGGACAATCTCCTTCGTGAGTGTCCATGTCTCGGCACCGTAGGTCATTGTTGGCAGAACTCATTGATTGAAAAGACGGGTTTTTAGACACTGAGGGATCTTTTTGGTTTGAATAATATGTTCCAGCTTACCAATACCTACACCTGTATTGTCCTAGAAATATTTTTGCTGGAATGCTCCTTGTCAAAATATTGAACATGCCCCAAATAAACGTAGCGATCAACCAACTTCACACGCTCGTTTCCAACCATAACAGCTGAAACTGAGTCATCCGGTACGCCTAACATCACCTTCGTCTTGGACATGTTTATTCTCAAGCTGACTTGTAAGGAAGCATCTTATAATTCATTTAACGTGCGTTTGAGGTCTTCCAGGGATTCAGCGAATAAATTAGGTCATCCGCAAGCCGTAGGTGCGACAAGTAGATACCATTGATGTTTATACCACATTGGTCCCATTCCAGTGTTTTCATCACGTCTTCCAGAGTAGCATTGAACATATTAGGCGAAGCGGTGTCTCCTTGGCGCACTCCCCTTTTTCTCCTCGTCATGGCAGAGGACTTTTGGTCGCAAGGTGTAATGTTCCGTCGCTTCCGTGGACAAGTGCCACTCGATCGCACAAAGTCAGTGCTCGAGTGAAGTGAGTTTTACTAACACAGTTTTAAGTTTATACACTAACACACATTATACTATTATAATATTTAAGAAAGTCTGTAAGGTATTTATCTATGTGTCAAAGTAGTCAGAAAATAAAGGTTTTATTATTATTATTTAATCGGTATTGGGGCCGTTCTTACAATCTGATCTGCATTGTTGCCGCATCGTACAGCTACTTGAATATATCCATATACCGAGCGTCGATCTGCCAGCGATGGAGAGAGTGGAACACGGCCCAGTGCTCGACACTGTCGAATGCCTTCTCATAGTCCATGAAATCTAAACACAAGGGCCGATTGTATTTTGAACTCTTCTCCATCATTTGTTTTACAGTGTGGATGTGGTCGATGGTGGAGAAACCACTCCGAAAACCGGCTTGTTCAACTGGCTTGTTAGGCTGGCAATCATCTAGTTGACGCTATTAAGAAAGGTGAAATAAGATACCGAAGTTTTCAAGATCTGAAAAGAATAGAAATACAATTACTCTTATAATATTCGATCACGAACTGCTGTCTTGTTAGTAGAGTGTTTGTAGGGGATCCAACCCCGGGTCGGGTATTTTATTTTTGTGAATGAGAAATTTTTGTTTTTAAAGCATTCTAAACAATAGCCCATAGTCTGGATTTGTGCCCCTTTGGTGGCAAAAGGTTGGCGGCGCCCTATTACATATGACAAAAATGACTTGCGATATGTGGGTATACACAACCCCTACCGGGCAAAAATTTTTTGCTAAATCAGACAAGGTTTAAATCATCGTCATATTTTAGTCGTACATTACTTTAAATAATAGGTGTCCCTCAAGCGTCGCCACAACGATAGATGACCTGGTGAAGGTCGCAGGAATCAGCAGGACGCGAGTTTTCAATAAAATTTACATTACCGCGCAAAAAAAACATTACCGCAGACATAGAAGTAACACCAACATCAGCAAGTCCTAATGCCTTTACATGTACAGGCTCCTGTACATTCATAAGGAAGAAGGCCACTGTTCGCCTATTCTTCGTGTCCATGCTCTCCCACGGTACACCGTAGACTGCGTTCTTTAACTTGTCACTCTGTAAATAATATCAGAAACTACGGTATCTTACTTGGTAGAGACGGCTACTCAAATTGGTTATATATTATTATTCTTAAATTCCTCTTTATCTCTAACATCCTATTCATCCTTAATCTATGATACATTTCTGACTTAGTCTAGTCGAGATAGTTCGTGTCTACAAGAGGTTGGCAATTGTTCTAAAAACGGTTCGAATTTCTGCAAAAGGATTGACATACACTTTTTGGTAGCTTTTGTCAATCCGAAACGTTTATGACTCCTTCATCATCGTTATCGCTGAAAGATTGTTCCTCTGTCAACGGCCTCTGGATCCGGGTCGGACAAAGTGGTTTTTAGGTTTTATATTAATAAATTCTTAGACTAGCAGGCCGGAGTCTGGATTTGTGCCAGTTTGACGAATACCGATGTGACGTTTGTAAACGATGATACTTGAATAGGTTGTAATAAATAGGTTTATAATGAAAATTTTCCTTACAATACTGCCAATAAGTTCGAAGATGATCGATAGCTGTATAAGTTGTTGAAAGAGGATAATTGTTAGGGGTAGGTAGCGTGTCAGAGCTGCAGTCGTCTGAAACAAAAATAAGTTATGTATTAATAAGTTTCAAGTGTTAAATAAACTTTCAAATTCAAAATAAATATTGGTTTATGCGAAAAGTCAACGTTAGCCAGATCGATCGAGCCAGATGAGTCAGATAGGAACACATCGGTAGCGGGACATTTGCACGAAAGACATTTCGTGCAAAGATCTTTGTTATCATTACCGACTGTATCATCGGTACATCTTAATATATATTTTTAACTTTCGTACCTCGATCATCATCATCTTCCTGCCCTTATCCCATGTTACTTGGGGTCGGCGCAACACGTTTTCTTCTTCCATTCTCCCCTGTCAACCGTCACGCTATCATTCACTCCCTTCTCTTTCATATCATTCCTCACACAATCCATCGTACCTCGATAAATAGCTGAAATAATGAAGACATCTTCCCCGTAATTTATACGCTTAATGCCATAGATAAATTTTGAGATAATTGGTGTTAAAGTTCATGTACGTAGGTGATTTTTGAAAATGGTTAGAAAACTTCTTTCTTTAACTTTAAACTGTTTCGTGTTTTACACAATTTGGCTACATCAAAAGATTTGTTAAAGTATTAGCTACACAATTGAATAGCAATGAAAGCCATTCAATATGAGAGTTTAGAGAAAAGTGATATTTAGTGACGAATCCTTGAAAGGCTTACTGGGTTGCTAAATTGTTACAAATTACAAGTCAACCTGTATATATCATACATCTTTTTGACGCTGACTGTACAAAGTAATTATAGGTTATTTGAAATCAAAAGTTGTCTGAATTATATTGTCTATTATATAAGGAAGTATTTTTTGAGACCAGTTATTAATATCATTATCTAATTCGTGGCCAGCCTTGAATGGACCCTCAACTTAATATGTAAAATCTAAAATTACTACAAAAACAATATATTAATTTTAAGTTTCGCCGTAGTTGATTATAAAGTTACAATACTAGATACTGACCATTTGTGAGCACTCCAGGAGTAGTAAGCATCCACTTGCTTGATGGAACCCGTAATAAGCAAACAACATTGGCCCAAAGACATTGGACATGTTGTCTGTAAACCTATACACAAAAATGACATATTATTTTGAGGAAATAGAGCTTAATGCGTAGTAGTTTGTCAAAGTAAATTCTAGCATAGGACCTATTTCTACAGTCAAGCCACACGGACATATTTTATTTTAAACTAGCGACCCGCCCCAGCTTCGTATGGACGCAATGGCGATATGTCAAAAATCGCAATTTGTTTTCTATATTTCTGTGAAATATTAATATGTAATAAACATAAACTGTGTACACAGACTTTCGAAAAGCTTTTGATATGGTGGATAATGCTGCTTCTCAAAAAATTGGCATGCAATGGCATTCATGGAAATTAACTTCTCTGGTTTGCATCATATGTATCCAACAGGTTGCAAAGAGTTGTGATTGAGGGCTACAGGGTTAAATTCTGGTGTTCCGCGAGGGTCTACTTTAGGTCCTCTTCTTTTTATTAATGACGTTTGGAGTGGTTTCGAGCATTAAAAATTTTTGCTACATTATGATGACCTTAAAATCTACAATAAAATTCTCAATAAATAACACTGCACTGCATAGAGTAATGTCTGAAGGATCTTGGAATACTATTCGATACTAAACTTCACCTTGATCAGCATATTAAAAAATTGTTAATAACGCTTACAGTATGTATGGTTTTGCTAAGAGACATACCACTGACTTAAAGCGCATTGATATCTATGTATATGCATAATATATAAATAACTCATTAGGTCACAACTCGACTACGCTGTACTAAGGAGACTGATTAAAAGTGGTCTATGAACCAATAGCGATACTGTTGTGGTATTTCTGTGGGGATACCTCAACTATACCCTTGTGCAAAGTGGCATCAAAATATTTCTCAAATCATCAAGAGTTATGAGCAATATAATATTTTAGAATTCATATTTCTTGCTACATTTTTTATTTTAGAAACGTTTTAACGGGTATTTCTGACTTTATAAAACTGAATGAATCTGTTTTTTTTTCTAATTTTTAAAATAAATAAACCTTACGGAATATATGCACTAAACGATAGTGAAAAACGCATCAAAATCTAAATTTTGGAGTATAGATCTTAGCGGTCCCATGGCCAGACACGAAAGGTGACTTTGTTTTATATTATGTCTAGATATAGATGATATAGACCTACCCACTCAAACGTACATCGGAACAAATAGACGCGCGCGAAAAACCATGAAACTTCCAATCGGAACAAATAGACGTTGAAAAAAACTGTGACAGCAAGCACGTTCCACCCCGCAGTATTTCATTTTTTGTAATTTTGTCTATGGGAGTATTGCTTGAGTTCCATTTTCTTTACTCGATAGATTTTCTGCTTTGATGTCTCGACTCAAGAACACGTCTGCATTACTGGTCATACCTTTTACAGCTAATATTGCCAGCTTATCGCCACTTAAGCTTGCTTATAATGTGAGTTATGTCAACTACTTAGGTAGTAGGAATTACATGGAAATAAAAAATCTGCCCTGACTGCCTCATTTCTCTAATAGTCGCAAGCGCTACTGTTGAGCATGAGGTGCTGGGTTCAATTCCTAGGTCGGGTAAGGTGTTAATGTTTTTTTTTTCAGAACTTTCTCAGTAGCAGCCCGGAATTTGTATTTGTACTCGGTTGATGGCAATCAAATCGGCCCCTATTACATGGGGCTAATCATCTTTTCCTTACTATAAGAATCAGGGTGGCAAATCAAACAAAATGTTATGTAAGTAGATAATTCCTTATATTTTTTCGCACAGTGGATACACTTATCAAGCTATGTCCGTCCAATTCGACGATCTACCCCCGAATGCCTCCCTCTGTCAACTTGTTCCTATTTATACAATCAGTTATCAGTACTTCTTAATCATAACCAAGATAAATAAATAAAAAATAATTATCCAAATATGATTCTTACAATTTTAGTCTATCCCTAAAATTCTTTAAACATATTTTTACTTTGCTTTTTAATTGTAGTCAAATTACATACTTTTTAATGTATTCTAATAAACGTTCCTAAATTAGACATAAATAAAATAATAAGTCTAAGTAATACGTATATAGATCAGAATAATAACGGTGTAAGTATATATGATTACCCTTAATTCTAACATTCGGCCTTTCCTGACAATTAGTTTGTCCTCAAACTTAACAACAGATCAATATATAATTCTACTTATATCTATTTTATTACATAATATCTTAAAATTAATTAAATATCAAAAACACCCATGGATCTGTCAACATGGTCTCAAGTGTCTTTGCTACCTCTCTACATAATTAATTAAATATCAAAAACACCCATGGATCTGTCAACATGGTCTCAAGTGTCTTTGCTACCTCTCTACATAATTAATTAAATATCAAAAACACCCATGGATCTGTCAACATGGTCTCAAGTGTCTTTGCTACCTCTCTACATAATTCCGGTTGAAAATACCCATGGATCTGTCAACATGGTCACTCAATATTTTCAACCTTGGCAATCAAAATGCTGATTGATCTATCAAAATCAAACATTTTAACCGCACCTTCATACCTTTTCGTGCTTATCATGTCCATGTAGAGATTAAAAATACCCATGGATCTGTCAACATGGCAACCAATATTTTCAATCTCCAATTATTGGCCAGAAAAATGTCGATTGATCTGTCAAAATCAAACATTTTAAATGCCACCACATTCACTTCTACAATATCACACATTATGTCCACGTACCTGACTCTCTTTTGAATTTTCTCAAAGACAGAATACCCATGGATCTATCAACACGGTAATCAATATTCTGTCTTTCGGTTAGTAGAACCCATATTAATAAAAATTCTTAGTATAAAGAAACCAATTCTGCTATAATTGAATTATTCGATTTTATTATAAAGCATTATAATTCCATTTAGTTCTAAATCTCATTGTAAGACACATAGATAAATTCCATGACCATTACATAATTATTGCAATAAATGGTATACAATATATCACGTATCTATAATTCCTCAACAATTAATTAACATAGCCAATTACAACATAAACACCATTTGAATAAACTATCCTCCATCGTTTTAATAACAATATGATTACAATATAGTCCCTATTGGACATACATAATCTTATTATCTACAAGATTCATGCTGTAGAATGTAGATATTATTAGGAACACATTACATAATATAATCATAAACTAAGTTAGTTATAACTCCTTGAGGATTCCTACATTTATGATTGTCACCTACTTTCCTTATCTCATTGTACCTACTGAATTAGGTACTGTGACTCAGATTCGCTAGTTCGCTAGTTTCGATGATACTAGGGGTAGTATCATCCTTATCATTCAGTTCGTCATTATAGATGGATATCCAAGGTTTGATGCGGTCAGCCGCCCAAACATTACAATAACTCTTTTGCGTTATTTAATTGTTTGTTATTGTCTTTAGACTTATAACAATCGTTTGTATTATGCCCGATCCGTTGACAATTATCACACTGAATTATTGGTTTTGGACATTTGTTAATCGTGTGACCAGGTTCTTTGCAATTATAACAGATTACTTCATTTGTACCTTTACTGCTACATTGAATTGCTCGATGACCGGTTTTATGGCATTTAAAACATTTGATATCGTTTGATGTAGAATTGGGATCAGATCTTTTGGTGAAGCGAGAGACATTAGATTCTCTACATAAATCTTTAAGAAATTTGAGTAAATCCTCCGGATCTTGACATCTGATCGACGACGCACTAGCCCTAATCGTTTTATCCTCTATACCATGTACGAGGCAGTCGACGGCCTGTTTTTCGGCTATTCCACACGCGTTTAGCAAAAGCATTTTATCGTAATAATATTCATCTACTGACTCGCCCAATTTCATTCGCCTGTCTAACATTTCTGTCAATAAAGCTGCATAATTACTTTCAGAAGGGAATGCTTTCATCAACCTAACCTGCCATTCAGTCCATGTCAAAAGTATGGATTGTAGTCCTTCATACCACTTTCTAGCGTGACCGTCCAATTTAGGCAAAGCGTAATGAGCAGTCTGTTCGTCAGTCCATTTGTATATCTTTGAGCATTCATTAACCTTGGCTATCCATCCTTCAATGCGTTGATTCTTTTGCGATGGGTCAAATATAGGTATAATATTTTTATCGTATGTAATCCTAGTTTGATGAGTAACGCTTTCAAGAATTTGTGATATATCACTAATACTTAATAATAAACTAGATTTACTTGTTATGGAGTCCAACTGCGTCCCCGCTGGTGGCTGCCCGGGCACATCAGCACTGTCAGGTCCTTGCTGCATAGGTGGAGTCATCAAGTGTCCAGTCCGTGATTGCGTGATCTCCTGAAATGTTTTATCGGTGCGATACATATGCGTGAAATAATACAATATTCAAAGAAAAGGAATGTAAAGGGGCTACAATAATTAACAGTAACCAGCAGTTTAAAATAAACAATACATTACGATACATAACGAGACATTACATTACTATTTTTAAACTAAATCTGTAGGTACTTATAAGATTCTTTCGCCAAACGTTATGTTGGTAGCATTTATATGTTAATTAGGACATATTTATGATATCCATAACATAGGTACATAACCAACCATGAACTTCTTTAAGGTACCTATAACTTTATATTATACTAAGTAAACGTACTTATTTGTAACTCCGAGTTAAGATTATATCATAGAGGTTACATTGGCAGTACCTAAACTTGGATTCAAGCAAAAAATATTTTGCACGCAGAACATACTGTAACGGAAGAGAAAAAAAAAATAATGTAGGTAGTTCTACTTGCCTGTGATAATTGTTTTTCCTTCGGGTTAAAACTTTCACTGTCGCGCTCCATGGATTGCTTATCGCCAGACTTAGAAAAACCGCTCCGCGCCCTTGAACTGCGTCGATGGTGCCGTCCATGGCGACGTTTCCTCTTCGCATGGTTGGTCCTCCGACGACTACGATCGTGTTGTGACCGTGACGTTGATGTTGCACTTTCTGGAGTGCTACTGCGCCGACGGCGACGCTTAAGACGGTGAGAGCGTTTTGCAACGCTTCGTGAGCGTTCATCGTATTGCTCACTGTCGTCACTACCCATTTTGGTTAAAATCCCACTTCTGATATAAGAATCAGGGTGGCAAATCAAACAAAATGTTATGTAAGTAGATAATTCCTTATATTTTTTCGCACAGTGGATACACTTATCAAGCTATGTCCGTCCAATTCGACGATCTACCCCCGAATGCCTCCCTCTGTCAACTTGTTCCTATTTATACAATCAGTTATCAGTACTTCTTAATCATAACCAAGATAAATAAATAAAAAATAATTATCCAAATATGATTCTTACAATTTTAGTCTATCCCTAAAATTCTTTAAACATATTTTTACTTTGCTTTTTAATTGTAGTCAAATTACATACTTTTTAATGTATTCTAATAAACGTTCCTAAATTAGACATAAATAAAATAATAAGTCTAAGTAATACGTATATAGATCAGAATAATAACGGTGTAAGTATATATGATTACCCTTAATTCTAACATTACCCTACGGGGAGTACAGGCGTGAAGTTATATAGTGTATGTATATTAAAAAATCTTAACTTACTTAACAATGTTTCGATGATATTCAATCAATTCATGTAGTTGAATACTAACACCTTTCAGCTCATTGGGAGAAAACATTTCACAAGTTACAGTTGCAAGGCTGCCTTCTAGTATGAAGCTTGTCTTAGATGAGGGTCTCGGGAAGTTGTCGAGATTGTAAAGCAAAATCTTGAAATGACCCCAGATATGGAATATCATGAGAGACAAAAAGCAATCGTGCATGCAGAAATGAGTCGCACACAAGTATGAGATGAACCTGCAATAAAACAAATGGCAATATTTCAATCTGCTTAGCCGTAGCTGTCATTCGTAGATCTTTGATTTTTTTTTCTTTTGTGGATGGGACACCCCACAAACCGACCGGCGGCGCTAGCGTAGCTTAATCTTCAATCGACTTGGGCGGCGATTATTATATGCGACGAACCCCTTCTAACTTAAAACATCTAGCATAAATTATGTATCGAACCTAATGCCGGTTGGTCGGAGCATTTGAACGGAACGGGTTGGGCTTTGTCGTGTAGTATTTTTCAATTAACTTACCAATTGTAAATGTTAGAAGCAATATACCATTTCAAATCGGTCGACGTAGGGAAAGGGTTAGAGAAATATAGAGCGTGTTCATATGTGGCGTTTCCCTTCAATCCACCCCTAGCGAAGTTCCCGGCTGAATAATTATTGTACATTGGAGTAACGTTGAAAAGAAAGAGGCCAGACAGCATTTGACAAACGAGGTATAATGTGAATAAGTGGGAGATTCGATGAACTTGCTTGTGAATCTGAAACAATGACAATGACTACTGCGTGGGCTGTTTTTTTAACCGAGAGATTGTAGGTAGGAGACGTATAGAATGGAAACTAAAGAAGATCGTGGTGGTAGGATCTGCTTCGAAGGTAGAACTGAACTGACCTGACTATGAAAATGTTCATCCAGCGTACCCTGTGGGCCATACATGAACACGTAAAGTAATCTTAAAGAACTTAAATGATTAATTAGGTCTTTTTAACCCCGTGACCCAAGGGCTGGCCAGAGGTTAAGCATCGCCATACAACGTGGTAATGCCGCCAGTCTCTTGGGTACATTACCAGTCGACAGCGATGCGGATGAGTTTTTCGACGCTAGTTTCTAGTTTCTGTATAGTTTTAGTTATGTTAGAATTTAATGTTGTTATTTTTACCTGTCTAAATAAAAAGTTACATATAATAACGATTTTTACGTTAAATTATGCTGCTTTTAAACATTATATTAATTTACGTTTATAAAACCAAATTGCAAACGTCTAGGTCGTAGCTACCCCCTTTCTTTGTTTTTTATCTATTAATATACTTTTTTATGCTGACACCTTACATGGACTTATTTCATTTCCACCACGTAAACCTTATCCGTTACATAGTTTTAAGACTTTATTCGCATTCTATGGGTGACACTTATTATGGTTGTTGCGAAAACTAGAACCAGAATGCTAGTTAGTAGAATTTTTTTTCGAAAAATAGTGTTACGGCCAAATTAGACCGATTTTAAATTTTCCATAGAAATAGAGATTTCCAGTTATCTTTTTTTAATTAAGGCATTTCGAAAATGTTCTCTACTAACTTTTTAGACCTTTGTATCCTGCTTATGCGTATGAAGTTTCATTAAAATCGGTTCATTCCTTTCGTAAAATAAGGGCTTGAAAGTTTGTATGAAATGCCGTACGGCGTAAACGCTCTTAAACAGATTGATGATAAATAATTATCTTACCTTCATAGAATATTCAGAACGGTCTTTGTAGAAGAAAAGATGCATTTTTTCCAAAAATTCCCGGGCAACGACCACGTACTCATCAGAATAACATAGTGTAGTTATTCTAGACTGCGAAAAAAATATATGAAATATTAGCATATTCAAAAACAAAGCAATATCGACTTTTGAGGTGAAGTGGGGTCCAAGTATCCTCATATTCTTTGTATATTAAGGTTTGACGCCCTTATATGTATTTTCTTCTTTCATAACTCTCTTGCCAGTTATCTCAGTATTTTTTAGCCATTATGATTTTTCACACTTTCGATCCATCATTCTTCCTCTATTCTAAGGGTAAATAATATAAATAGTATTTGAATGTAAGAAATAAGAGAAATATATCGTAAAACAGTTTTGAGTCACACACAGATCACATCCATGTGATTAATGTGAAATTCTATTACGGTATTATAGTATATGCTGAAGTTGCCTCCTCTGAACCGCATCAAAACCCATTGCGTAGTTTTTAAGAATAGCGCGGTCACACGTACAGACACGAGAAGCAACTTTAAATTATAAATTATGTACAGTCAGCAAAAGAGTTAGGTATGCAGGATCGTCGAATATAGTTGAAGTTTATTAATAAATCGATGGATGTTGTCGACTGAAATTTAATTTGATAAATGAGCTGTTTGTTTTCTATTAATAAAATAAAATTTTATTCGACAACATCAATCGGTTTATTATTAAACTTCAACTATATCCGACGATCCTGCATACCTAACTCTTTTGCTGACTGTACATGAAGTACAATTTATCGAATATTTTTTTGTCAATTTTATTTAGATGATGGATGTGAAGAAGACGACTAAAGGTCATAGCACACGTATCAAACCGGAAAGGGATCGGCATCGTATCAACTCGAGCCGTTGAGTATTCTTTGTATGAAACTCCCTATTGCAACGCACAATAATCAGAATCGTAACGTAATCGTCTCGCCTCGGGACAAGCTCACGAACTGCGGTGTGGTGCGACGCGGCTCGTCGTCCCCGTGCTTACGTCTCTTCGTCCACCCTTGCCTCTCTTACCCCTCCGGCCTGCCTGCTGCACCATCAACCAGCGGAACGGCGAGAAGTAAGCGTGGCGTCGCCTATCCGTAGCCGAGTCGACGCATCGGAGCTTCTAATCCGCTTTGGTTACGTTCTTACGTTAGGTTGACGCCTGTTTGACGGTGAGGCAAAGGGCGATTCGGTGCCGTTCCTTATTACTGCTAGTATTAGTCGACTTTGGTCGCTGACCGGCGGTACTTTTATACTTTACCGCCCCCGCGGTTTCTCCTGCCTCCATACCAAATTTTATCAAAATTGGTCCAGCCGTTTGAGCGTGAAGAAGTAACAAACATATAAACACACACACTCACAAACTTTCGCCTTTATAATATTAGTGTGATTATATATACTTACAAAAATAACAGCGTTCATAAGAAGAGAAATATACAAATGTCCAAGCTCGAAGAAAGTCATCGAATTCTTGTGCAACAGCACATATGTGACCCCACCAACAACGCAAATCAAACATATAAACATGTGAAAAAACCTCTGGATGTACACCCAGATCTTTCTTCTTTGTAAAGCTAAGGTGTCAAGCGGGTCGAGTATCTTGAGGGGCCAACAGCTTATCACTGATAACAAGTGACGTAGTATTATAAGGTAGGGATAGTCGGTTGATGAGGTGATCTCACTGAAAAGTAAATTATAGATTATGCACTTATTTTGGGTTGTTGTTTTATAGCTAATAGTTTTATAGATTTTCGTTTCACATAATTTTTTTCTCATATTTTCGTTTCATAGAATAATCAATACGCCGAATAGGTTTTACTTTGAAGAATTCTTGTGCAACAGCACATATGTGACCCCACCAACAACGCAAATCAAACATATAAACATGTGAAAAAACCTCTGGATGTACACCCAGATCTTTCTTCTTTGTAAAGCTAAGGTGTCAAGCGGGTCGAGTATCTTGAGGGGCCAACAGCTTATCACTGATAACAAGTGACGTAGTATTATAAGGTAGGGATAGTCGGTTGATGAGGTGATCTCACTGAAAAGTAAATTATAGATTATGCACTTATTTTGGGTTGTTGTTTTATAGCTAATAGTTTTATAGATTTTCGTTTCACATAATTTTTTTCTCATATTTTCGTTTCATAGAATAATCAATACGCCGAATAGGTTTTACTTTGAAGAATTCTTGTGCAACAGCACATATGTGACCCCACCAACAACGCAAATCAAACATATAAACATGTGAAAAAACCTCTGGATGTACACCCAGATCTTTCTTCTTTGTAAAGCTAAGGTGTCAAGCGGGTCGAGTATCTTGAGGGGCCAACAGCTTATCACTGATAACAAGTGACGTAGTATTATAAGGTAGGGATAGTCGGTTGATGAGGTGATCTCACTGAAAAGTAAATTATAGATTATGCACTTATTTTGGGTTGTTGTTTTATAGCTAACAGTTTTATAGATTTTCGTTTCCCATAAAATATTTCTCATATTTTCGTTTCATAGAATAATTAATACGCCGAATACTGACTTTGAAGATTTTTAAATCATTGATTTTGGTTTCACATAAAGTTTAATGTTAGAATAATCATGTCATAGAATAACAAATTAAATATTCTTTATCCTCATATTGTTTAGTTATTATAAAACTTATTACTAAGATTTAAAACATTTTATCGAGTGACAGTTTCTAAACGTTAAAATTCGTGGGAAGATCACGTGGCGGGTCTAAGTTGGTTTACAAGCAATAATAATAAGACCTAGTCGATGGAGCCTCTCTTCGCGGGGCTCTATTTCTGTCTACAGGGTTTAAAGGAACCTAACCCAACCCAAGTCGGCGTGCCCCAAGTCCCGAGATCACTTAAAGAAACCATTATTTTTATAGTTCATTCAAATACCATGGAAAAATACACGTGACCACAACTTTCTCCCACAATCAGAATCATCATCTGCCTAGCCTTTTCCCAACTACACACATCAACACGGTCTAGGGATATTTTTAAAAAAGCGAATTACTATCAATGTGTTAATTATTTATATGACATGTATATATTTAAAAGATACGTTATTTAATATTCTACCATTTTTTAATAATGGTTAAGGTACTTAGATTAAAATTTCAGGATTTTATGGGAAAAAAATGAAGCATAGACGGAAATCGTATATGAATGAACTTTTAATTTGTGAGTAAAAACTGAAAAAAATAGAAAAATCATTTAATTTGTGTTTATAAACTTGAAGTTAGTAGTCTGAGAAAGCGCCCATGATGTTCATAACACATCGGCAACGATTCGGCGTGCTCAGAACAAGGTTGTCAATGTCTTGCTGCGGAATATTGTCCCATGTCCTTCTGAGGTGCGCAAAAAGTTGATCTTCTGTAGCCAGATTTTCAGGAACTTCCTTCAGAGCTCTTCTTTGCAGCATATCCCACGCATGCTCAATGGGATTTAGATCTGGCGATTGAGCAGGCCAGTCTAAGGCCCTAACATTATGTGTATGTAACCAAGCTGCTACCGTTCTCGCCGTGTGTGCCCGGGCATTGTCGTGCATGAGCAGGAAATCTTGCCCCATTTGTGTTCTGTGGGGCAAGATTACGGGCCCCAGCACCTGTTGGACGTATCGTTCTGCCGTCATATTGCCCCGCACCCAAACGAGATCCGTCCGTCCTCCAAGACGAATTCCTGCCCAAACCATAATTGTTCCTCCTTGGTATGGGTGAACTTCCTGAGGGTTCTGGAGACGGCTCCATCGTCCAGGAACTCGCCAAACACGCGTCCTTCGTGAATCTGGATGGAAGCCGAACCTGGATTCATCCGTGAACAGCACATTGGACCATTGCTCACGGCCCCAGTCCACGTGGTTCCGAACCCATTCTAATCGTCGTCCACGATTGCCTCTCCGTAAAGGTGGGACCCGGAGTGGTCTACGAGAGCGTAGATTGCTTTCATGCAGTCGCCTTCTTACAGTTTGGTCACTCACAAGCACTTGGTGTTCCACTCGCAGCCTTTGGACCAATTGAGTCGCCGTTGCATTTGGTTGTGCTCGCGCAGTAATTTGCAAAAATCGGTCTTGTCTGGGGGTAGTGATGCGACTTGGCCCCCGGTGCCTCTCCGCTACTTCACCTGTGGCACGATAGCGTGTCCACAATCTTGAAATTACATTTTGATGGGTCCCTATGGCCTCAGCAACATTACGCTGAACAGATCCAGCTTCCAGCATTCCCACAGCTCGTAACATCTCCGCCCTCGTCAAATGTCGGCGTTGCATGGCTACAATACCTCAATTTTAACTTTATCTTTCGTTTAAAAATGAAAAAAAACTGTAAGTAAACGTAATTCGTATTGTTTTCTAAATTTCGCACAAATGAAAATTCCCTCTCCTATACATCAAGACATTTTTTGCCACCGAAACAAAAGAATTTTCAAAAATTTAAATTTGGAATTAGTCTGAGATAAATTACAAACAAATCGGTGTATAAAAGATTCCAATGCGGCCAGTACTTTTCGAGTTATTTAATTGAGTATGAAATATCCCTAGACCGTGTTGATGTGTGTATGTTGGGGTCGGCTTCCAGTCTAACCGGATGCAGCTGAATACCAGTATTTAAAATGGAACGACTGCCTATCTGACCTGCACAACCCAGTAACTGGGTAATACGATACCCCTTGGTAAGACTGTTTGTCAGACTTTCGGGCTTCTGACTACCCGTAACGACTGTCAAAGATCCACGAATGACAGCCGCGACCAACGGCTTAACGTGCTTTCCTAGGCATGGACAGGTCTTGGTATAAAGATGGACACCCATCCACAGATCAACCGCGGCAATCGTAGCTTAATCTGATAGATCGGCCCGTGCGGCTGTTATTACTTAGCCACAAGCCCCTCATACCTGACTAAAGACGTTTCAAGTCTATAAAAAAAAACAATTAAATAGACAATATCTAATTAGTCTCTACAGCTGATTGGCAACACTCATAGTCGACCTATCACTTCTATTTAGATTGATAATTCGATATTTCAACATACTCAAATACTACCTAGTATTGCCAGTTTTTCTATTATTGTCCTCCCCACATGATATGGAAGGCTTTGAATAGTTCACATAAAACAGTAAACAAAATTAAAGACTGCAATTAAACTTACTCTTGGGGCTCATAGTCAAAGAAAAAATCACGTAAATTTCTAGACATTTTCGCTTCGAAAACTTTTTTTTTAATGGGCCTGCTCTAGACCTTGAACTCGCCTGATGGAAAGCGATGGATGAGGCCTACGATGCAACTAGCGTGTCCAAGCCGCCCGCAAATGTATAAAGATGAATTGTAGAACCTTTCAGCTTATATACAATAATCCATACTTCCATACTAATATAAAAAATGCGAATGTTGAGTTGTGTATTGTGTCTTTTTATTTAATTGCCAATTCTAAAAATGACGAAATGAAATCCTAACTTAACTAAAACTACACAGAAACTAAAATATAGCGTCGAAAAATTCATCCGCATCGCTGTCGACTGGTAATGTACCCAAGAGACTGGCGGCATTACCACGTTGTATGGCGATGCTTAGCCTCTGGCAAAGGTGAAAACCAGTTCTTGGGTCACGGGAAGTGTCAACCAGCCGTTTCGAAATTTCTTTAAAAAGACTATGGAGGGGAGGATTTTCCTGATTAATTTATCAGTGCCATGGACCGAAGATCTGAAAGCCGCTAAACTAATACTAGAAATTTTGCGGAAAAAGTTAAGTTGGTATGGAAGTGTAAAAGTCTTTTACGTTTTCACGCCTTATCCGCTGATTTGGATGATATTTGACACAGGGATAGACAATATGACCTGTGTTAAAGAATAATTTTTATACCGGTAGTTCTGGAAATCATTTCAGACCTCCGCGAAGGCAAAGCCGCGAACTTAGTTAAGTTATAAGGCTTTGGACACACATGATAAAGATTTTCAAGTAGCTCTTGCGATAAAGTGCTTCATCTTTTTTTTGTTCAACAACTCAAAACTCCGGCTTGTCATCCACTTGTAATCAAGAAATATACCTGTAAAGTCTGATTTGGGTATTTTTGACCAAAATAACACTATGAGTTTTGCTAATGGATTTTATTAGGAGAACTGGCAATAAGACCTTAAATAACATCAATTTGGCTCTACCCTAACCGTATTCCTAGGTATTTATTATAAAAACACACTATGCAGTTCTCATGATTGAACCTTCTTGATCCTGTGATCATTCATTAAATTAATAGCAGTGCATTTGTCAAGATTTTTGACAGCCATCTATTATCATACCTATTAGCTAAGTATATATTAGTTTTTGCTTTGCTTAAGGCTATTGCTTCATTATACGGAAAATGAGTTTTTATCACTACTATAGAGGTATGAGGAACAGCGGTGCTATTCTATAAAAATCTCACCGTGAAAATTTAGGTGAAGTGAGCGTGGAGTGAGCTGTCAATAGTGTCAATTCCTAGCAAAAACAAACTCACTTCACTTAAGTTTTCACGTTGAGATTTTTACAGAATCGACCGGCTGGGTGTAAAGTTCACTCATCCTCCACAGAGTGTGGAGAATCCACTGAACAGACGGGTGTGGTGTCTGGTGAGCTAATGCCCGGAGATTGATTAAAAAAAAAATATTTCATATCATTTTGGCTTACATTGCATGACGAGGAGTCTCCATTTAGGCATAGAAAATGCCTGTAAATGAAGGCTCCGCTCTTCCCTTTACATCGTAAACATACAAGTAGACAAATAACGAAAAGAGCCAAAATAAAAACAAAAAGAAAAGAAAATACGATCAATTGTATAGGTGTGTGGGAGAGAGACGGATTTTGAGTGTATATTATTATGCTAGTTGCATGGTAATCTTTGCTTGCGCGATGCAGGATTTTGCGTGACGTCAGTTTGTGGTGTGGTGCCGCTACATTACTTAGTTTAAATAATAAGATCATTTAACAACAACTCCTTAACACGAAGTAGTTACTATAGTACTATTTAATTGTTTGAAATGCTCCCAGCATTTCTCTCAGTATTTCTAGCAAACTAAATACTGCAATAAAGATCTAGTAATCGTGAAATGCCTTACTTTATAAGAAAACATTCGACTCACATCTCTTTAGAGACAAATCCTCGGTTCATAACTTGGAAATGTTTCTTAATGCATTTCCAGTGCTTCCAAACATGTCCTGATGTACATACATACTATTATATTTCGCAGTAAATGGCGGTTATTTGATGGATTTATTTTCCCTATAAATATTTAAGATTTTACAAAGAAAAATGTTTGTATCTCTCCTGGGTTTACGGACAATTTTAGTCTCTATTTCCCGAAGGATTAGACCCTTATTTCACCAGTTAGGTTTAAGTCGCAATTAACTAATTTTTAACGCTTCTGTAACATTATTTTCGATTCACTGACTTTTCATAAAATAGAGAAGTGCGTGTTGAACTCGCGTAGAGAGGGTTCCGTACGATTAATATGCTATCCGCCATAAATATTTCATGTAAAGTAGGTTGCCAAGACGAATCCGAAGAACAAACTTGAAATTGTGGCTGAAAACCATGTTCTCCCTTAAATTCCAAATGCAACTGCCACCTATTTTCGTCGATGCCTTACAACATCCAACTATGTTGACCAAATGACCAAAGACCAAAAAAAAGAAATAATTACACATTTACAAACTGAACTTTACTGTGTAGGGTTTAAAGTAATTTTTCCATAAACTCATATTTGTTTGCATTTTTGGCAAATAAATGGCAAAAAATCATAGCAGTATAATTTAATTATAAGTAGTAGGTATGTAATAAGGTGGTGCATTGTTATATAAAAGAAGGCCTCTCGCCATCAAACATAAAACTTTGGCGAGTTTAGATTTAAGAAACACCTCTGTATTTTTAATATAATTAAATAAATAAAAAAATACATTATGTCATCCATAGTTACGACTTACGGGCTGACGCCAAACTTAAAATACAAAACTCGAGGTCAGCAGTGAGGCAGGTAAGTTCAAAGCTCAACGGGGCGTACTACGATAGTATCCAACCCGACATCCAGCGGCAACTTTGGTTTTTTAAATGCACTAATTTATCCAAAAGAACTGTTTCATCCTTGTGAAGGCTGAGACTCGGTCGCTGCTGCAGTCCAGTATTCTTTGATAAGATTCGTGTTTGTGACAGTTCCTTGTGTGAATGCGGACTTGATGAGGGTACCTCCTTAAAACTCTCGAATATATATTTTTTTCATATCCTTCACAATTCATAAATTCACAATCTTTTGATTTGTTCATTAAGCTTCCCGAAATTAAATTCACCCTTCCTACTAACTTCCATTCCCTCTTGACTAACTTTTCCCTTAAACTAATCCAAGTCCTATCAAAAAATTTAAATGACAATGATATTAAATTTTAGCCTGGTGTGTAATAATAACTTTGTAAATATCTGTGTCGTTATATCAATCAATTAATTCAGCCTATGGCAGTCCACTGCTGAACAAAAGGCTCTCCCATGCTGCTTCACAACACCATGTCCTGTGCCTTCCACATCCAGTCTGTTCCAGCCACCTTTTTGAAGTGGTCTGTTTATCTAGCTTCCACACTACGCTTGGCGATCCTCGATTTCCACTCCAGGACTCGACTGCTCCAACGGCCATCGGTCCTTCGACATACTACTACAACACGTCGTTAATAAATAATAAATATGTATTTATATTGTAGCGGTATCTACAACGCCACATTGGGAACAACGCGTCATACTGACGTCACGCAAAATCCTGCATCGCGCAAGCAGAGTTTACCGCGCAATTAGCATAGATACAACACCCGTCTGGTCGGAGGATCCTCCCTTTTCTATATAGTGTGAGTGAGCTTTACACCCTGTTCCTCATACCTCGATAATATAACAAAAAAAAACATGACGCTGGCAAAATAGTCGACATCAGCACCATTGCCAAAAAGGAGAAAAAAAAGGTTGCCGTTCACTAATGAGTCTGACAAAATCAGAGTGATCTTTATTTTAGTCACTAAAAGGTTGCTGCTGCTTTGCAACTGTCAGAGGTGAAAAAACTGCAAAAAGACTGTAGAGGCAATATTTTGTGTGACTTCCCCTTAAAGAAAATCAACGTACCTACTAATCAAATAACAACTCAAAGAGAATTCAATACGTGATAATTGCAGGGATTTGATGATCTTTGATCACTGATAATATTCTGTTATTAGTTTAATAATCTTTGATAAGGAAAATAAAAGGAGCATTAAATCATGGGAAATGTGGTGTGCTTATGAAATGCTCATTCGTACGAGTATAAGGCTAGGACTATATTAATATTCAATATCAATGGTCAAGAGAAAATTAAATTAAAATTTCATCGTTCGGTTTCTATTAATCGTTTGAAAATTACTGAGACACAAATTATGCTTTAAGCACTAATTGAGTTTTGTAATTTGTGGGCTTTAGAGTGCAATTATTCCCGATGTCCACCACTTTTTTGGCCACCACTGGGGGACAAAGAAAAAACTTTTAAAAATTATTCTCGTTGTCCACCACTGGGGGACACTTCATGGTTTGAATACGTCGAATCTGTTCCAAAACCGAATCGGGGCACCCCCGACTTTTTGTTTTTTTTTTTCGGGGCACCCCCGACTTCTTGTAGTCTTTTAGCTGCGACCCCTAGAGTGTATATAAATACCGAAGGCGCGAAGGCAGAGCAACACCCGCCCGCTGTAACAAAGCATAGGCACCCGAGCGAGCCGCGTGCCGAAGCTGCGGAGGTGAGCATGGGTGCCTATCCTTTATTACATTAGGGCGGGGGGTTGCACTTTCCGCAGCGCCGGAGATGATGCAGTGCCTTTAAAGTGTGTTGAGGTTAGGTTACAATAATTTGTCCCCCAGTGGTGGACAACGAGAATATTTTTTTTTAAGTTGTTTCGCAGTCCCTCCCCCTGTTGTGGCCAAACAAGTGGTGGAGAGTGTGAAGAATTTTCTTTGTTTCAGTTGTTAATGATAGCAAAGCTCAATTTCTTTCTAAATAAACGTAATTATTTTACGTTGTTAACCTGTTTTGTCTTATCCGGGGCAAATATCTCCTCCATTGTTTCAATTTCCTTTGATGTTGGCCTTATTTCCCTAATTGAATGAATTAATCATTCCTAAGAACATCTGACAGATGCTTTAATTTGTGTAAATTATTTCATGACCACTGCTCTCAAAACGGTGAAGTAAAACATCGTGAGGATGCATGTTCTAGAACCAAAAATTTTAAGACTTGTGACATCCACCAACCCGCACTGGGCCCGCGTGGTGGATTACGGCCCACTCCTTCTCAAAGAGAGAGAGGCATGTGTCCCAGCAGTGGAAAAATTATAGGCTGATTATGTTAGGAAGACATCGAAAATTAGTCAATTTAACTTATTATTCTGTGGATCTCTGTTAAATTAGTCGTGCCTCAAAATTGTACGTTTAGAAGAATGTGTTTCCGTCCTTTAGTTTCAAATAGATAGTTCAAGTGTACCTAGTTACGATGCGCTTACGCAGTTGTATTTTGTACTTATGTCATATAATTACACACCAGCGGGGTAATTGCGCACAGTAGCAATGGCTTTAATTTTGACATTTCTACAACATTCATTGCGTTATTTACGTTTTTGATCAGACACATTTTTCGAACATATCGCACCTTCGATAAAATAGGGCTACAACTCGAAAAAGTCATTTTTCAGGAAAATTTAAAAGCAGCATATTAAAACATATTTTTTTGTAAGCTTTTCAAGTAGGTACCTATGTATAATTTTGATCACATAATAATAATAGGGTAAGAATAAAGACTAACAAATCCGTGAGTTTATTTTCTCTTTTCTAAAAATCCAGTTTTTCGAGTTGTAACCCCTATTTTATTGGAGGTGCGATATTAAGCAATGGATAACAATATCCTTCAAAATTATTCAGATTGTGATTGAAGGTAGTAAAGTACGCAATTAAGATGCTTTTCATGGTTAGAACTAAACAATAAACTTGTAGCGTCACGCAAATCCTACATCGCGCAAGCAGAGTTTACCGCGCAATTAGTATAGATACAACGGCCCCGACATAAATCATTGGGCAGTTGCCCGCCAGACACAACACCCGTCTGGTCGGAGGATCCTCCCTTTTCTATAGAGTATGAGTGAACTTTACACCCTGTTTCTCATACCTCTATAAACTTACAGAAGTTTGTCAGTGATGGGTGCCGTTCAAGACAAAAGCAATGAAACAAAAAATTGAAACATGCAAAAGTTTATTCCCAAAACATTGAGAATCTTAAATCACCTTGACTTACTTAAAAACTACATTATCCACATTTAAAAAATAAATACAATTTAAAATTTCATGCTTCATTTGTTAAAATGACGTAATTACATACATAATGTTATGCTACACTAGAATTAAGAAAAATATCTATAAACATTTGTATAAAAAGAATAAAATATTGCAGCAAATTTATGGCAAATTATTATATCTGTACCTTACCTTATATTTCCTGAATTATTTTTTCAGGTAGAGCTTATATACTATTTCTTCACGCTTTGTAGCATTGGGAGTAAGTAGGACTTGTGCTTGCAGCTTCACTTTCTCATACAAATCTAGATTTTAGTACATACTCTTAAGTCAAACGACGTTCACGGCTTGAACTTGCTAATTCGATAAAAGAAAAAAAAACTAGGTTTCATTGTGTCTTTTTAGAAAAAAGCAATTACGTTAATTAATCTTAATAAAAACTTAAACTTTGCGACAGTAGGTATCTTGTTGATGAAATTGCACTGGCGGACAAAATAGAAACTCAAATTTAAAAAAATAACATTTTCTTCATTTCAAAATTACATCTCAAATTCTTTTAGAGAAAACGTTTCTATTCAGCTAGTTCTTTTCAACCATTTTTCATTGGAATTTGTAGAAATATTCCGCAATGCTTCCTTTTTACAAAGGTATTATAGAATTCTTTGAATCGAGATACTCTACATGAATCCTTGATGTAGGTATCTTTTAAGCAAGTTACGTATAAATTGTTTTTATTCATGTATTTACAAGATATTTTCTGGTGTCCAGTTATTATAATAAAGGCCAGATATTAAAAAAATATATATTTGTATCAAAGTAATCGCAGTAGAGCCGCTATTTTAGTCATGTAGCAAAACTTTGAATATATAAGCCCTAAATTACTCTCGCAGGATAAAATCGTGAATATATATTTATGAATATAATTATTCTAGTAACCAAGGTTGACTTATTTCGCTATATACAAAAATAAATGAAGTAAAAACTGGTCAACCATTTACAATGTTAGAAAACATAATTTTTCTAGATTATAAGCTAAGGTTAAGATTAAAAAGAAATGCCCGTTGGAGGATCGAGCAAGATCTAATGGATAAAAAATGTTCAGAAATCTCTTTTGTTTGCTCGTCTCCCATATAATGCCTTATTATTATGCTATTATTTGATATAATAATAAGCAGTGTACAACAGATAGTGCAATCCACGAAGACGCGCCCCACTCTTCTTATTAATCGCTAGTTCATTCCGCTAGTGTTTTAGTTTTTTTATACACACTAATAAGTAGGTAATAACTGTGTATCGACAAAATTAAAACACTAGCGGAATGTTGCACACTTGTACTGTAAGCGATTAGGAAGAAGAGTGAGGCGCGTCTTCGTGGATTGCGCTACATACAATATCATTAATTATTAACATGATAAGAATAATCTCCGACAACAACGCTAGATGGCGTTGATGTAATTAGTAATTTTCTTACTTTCCTGATTATTGTGATTTATTTATTAAGCTAAAATATAATTTTTAAAAGCGATATCAATAAATGATACTCAGTTTTGCTCTCTAAAGCCATATTTTTGTATAATAATAATATTAAGTATGAACAGTTTCACAATTGTTTAGAGTTTAGACAGCGCTTGTACTTATGGTCTAGAATTTAATTAACAAAGGTAGACAATTTCATATCAAAAAGTTAAAAATACAGCAATCTATTTTCCATACGTACTACTAATAAAATACGAAATAATATTTTTTATTCTAATATTTTTTTTCTAAATTCTCGTTACATCAATAATTTTGTCTTCATTTGTAACATTTGCATCCAAAAAAATCCATTTGCTCTATTCTGTCCATACTATTTTTTGTCCATGCCCACCCTTAGCAGCATGCTTCGCACCTCACGAGGCCCACTTCATCACAATTCATGCACTTGAGGGCCACAAATTCGGCTGTGAAGTGGTTCCTGTGAAGGCTCTTCTTGGATCCTTTGCAGATTCTGCACGGAAGGAGGCGGAACCCACCGCACATTTGACAGGTGTTGCAGGCGTCTGCGCTCTGAAATTGAGAGAATTTAGGAGTTAATAATCATCATCATCATCAGCCTAGCCTTTTCCATCTATGCTGGGGTCGGCTTCCAGTCTAAACGGGTGCAGCTGAATACCAGTATTTTACATGGAGCGACTGCCTATCAGACTTCCCCAACCCAGTTATTGAGGAATACGATACCCCTTGGTAAGACTGTTTGTCAGATTTCCGGGCCTCTTTCTCGTATATTTCTCTAAAATTCTGACAGAAACTGTGTGCAAATTCTGAAACGTTATTTAAACCTAACATAGCAATATGAATAAAAATCATATTTCCTTTCACTATAACCCCTAATTTACATCTAACATAAACGACAAACATTTGTGGTACCCTTTCATCCCAGATAGAAGTGTTTGCCCAGACGAAGTGATTTCAAGTACACAAATCATTTCTTGTTCCATACAGTAATTCGATTATGGGCCGAGACCTCTAAAAGAGTTTACTTAAGTATTCCGATAGGTTATTCCTCGTCTAGACGGGTTATTTATACGAACCTCGCCGGGTTTAAACCTTTTAATGAAATTGTAGTTAAAAGAAATTGCTAGGAAATCCTACACAGCTAGTGTATCTACTATCTACAGAACTATTAATCAATTGATTAGTAATGGCAGGATTTTTTCTGAATGTAGGGAAACTGAATTGAATTGAGTCTGGGAGACTCCAACCTTAGCCAGAATGTGTCATAGCAGGCCAAAGTCCTCTTTTTATTCAAAGAAGGTTCGTCTATACTCCATTTCAAATAAGATTAGACATTTAAATAAACTTTTTTTACAGTCCGTTCAACCGATTCGAAGAAAAACATACTTTTTTCTTAATCGTGTGGAAGATAAACTTACAAGTCGAACATTACGATGAGATTTATACACACACTTGCAGCGCTCCGTGGTTTCACCCGCATAAGTGTCGATCCCGGATATCTATGGTCGACCCCGTGGGAATATCGAGATAAAAACTATCCTATGTCATTCCCCGGGATGCAATCTATCTCTCTGCCAAATTTTATCGAAATCCGTTTAGTGGTTTAGGCGTGAAAAGGAAAAATACAGACAAACATACAGTTACTTTCGAACTTATAATATTATTATAGATTGTATTTACCCATAAAACTAAGAAGTGGCTTGATCATCCTGGAGCCTATAACACCATCGACAATCGGAAATCTTGACTTAGTTTTGTAGTACGATCCAAAAACTTTTATACCGCTCTTCTCTCCTCCCTTGTACCATCTTCCAATACAGGTAAACTGACTGTAACGTCAACATGTCTACACGAAGATGCACGTCCGGGACATGCCAAGCGACTTCCTCATCTATGGAATTGACTACAGTGCTACTGAATTGAACGCCCCTTTTATGCTCGGCACCGCATTGTCTTGCTTTAAAATAGGGTGCGGTTTCATGTGATTTATTATAATTGGGAATCGTTCTAATTAGTTACAAAACAGGCATTGTATGTTTGCTTTCTGCCTAAGGGGTTTACAGGTACTAAACACAAAAAACGTAAGTTTTAGAAACAATAAAAGTATATGACCGACTACATTAAACAAAATCAGAAAAATACATGATATTCTTCAGTATATATCCTAGGTAGATTGTGTGTTGAAAATATAATACAACTAATTTGATATGATAGAAAAAAATCATGAAGATACCTCTAAAAACTTTCTTTTTACAATAAAAACCATACTAATATACATACAATCATTCTGATTTTTTGTCAGATTATTCTACAAGCAACATACTAAAATAATGTGTTTTAATTTTTTAGTCCAAACAATAGATTTTTGTAACTAAATAATTGCTTCATATTTTGCAATAAATTACCAGCGTTGTGTCAACGCGCTTCTCTTTCTTTTCTATGCAGTCCGACAGTGACCGCGCTTTAGGTCATGTAAGTATGTTGAAACTTTATTAATTCGCGTCAAGAATCCGTCTACAGAAGTTGCAGATTGGACGGCAACAGATATTTGTTATGTAAACTTCTATCTTTGAACCTTTATTTTTGAACCTAAATTACTTAACTAGGAAAAACCAAAAATCCTTGAGGAGTATAGAATATCAAGCAAAATAATTTCATCTGAAAATTGATCAGCTTTAAAATATACCTAATTTAGCCGGGATATATCTATCCTAATACTAATAATAATAAATCTGAGGGGTTTGTTTATTTTTTGTTTGTTTGAACGCGCTATCTCTGAAGTAATCAGTCAGGTTTAAAAAATACTTTTTGAATTTGATTGCCAAATTCTTTAGGCTTTAAAAAGAGCGAAAAGAAAAAAACTGAAAAGTATGCTAAGCGAAAACGAAATAAAAGCGGGGGTGGACGATGCGATGCGACGGGGTGGCTCGGACGAATAAGAAATTTTTTACGCGGACGAAGTCGCGGGCAGAAGCTAGTCGTTCATAAAATCATTGATTTTAGTCAAATAAATATTATACAACATGCGTGGGTATTGGAAACTTTTTACATAAATAAGAATTTTAAAATATTGTGAGAGTTAAATTGAACCTGTTTCTTGGTAAATAAGATGTCATAACTGCAGTTAAGGAAATGTAACTTATGCAATATATTACATAATCGTTTATTTTCTTTTGAAAACACTATAATATGTATAATGATTTTAATAACTTTCAAACATAGTGAAGTATGATCTATCACTCCTCCGTTCTTGGTCATCATCATCATCATTTCAGCTGAAGGAAGTCCACTGCTGGGCATAGACCGGCCAAGCACCGCCACTTCGACCGGTTCTGTGCTTCCCGCATCCAGCAGATTCCTGCGGCCTTCACAAGGTCATGGGTTCACCTTGTGGGAGGCCTACCAACCCCGGCCTGCTAACTGTTCTGCGGGCATCGACTATTTGTCCGTGGTAATAAAGACAGAAATAACGGTTTATTTTTGAGAATAAGAGATAGCAGCATCCCTTGATGAGTTTTTAGAAGTAAGTGAGCTCTTAGTGGAAGGATTAGGGGAGGTACTTCCTGTAGTGTTATTAGTGTAATAGACACACAAGACATTGCTATTAATTTTGTGTCTAAGATCGGCTTCAGAAACCACATTTATTGGCCAATGGCGTATGATGATGAAAGTAAGCGCAAAAAAATCCCTTGAGAAAAAGGACCTGATGAAAAGAGGTTTCAACATTTTCAGTCAGCCTGATCAAAATGGACAAGTGGAGATACAGGCAACGGCCATGTTTTAATTGAGGCTTGTATTGTAAATACGAAAGGTCATAACAATAATGTCTCGAGAACGGAGAGATCTACAAAGGTCGTATTTACACAAGACATTTCAACAACTTCGATCTTCGTATCCGGCCGTCAATTGAACCTGTTTCCTTCATTGGAAACAACCTTCAGTTCACCTTTAACAAATTAAACGCCACACGCAATGTTTATTAGGATTACGGTGTAAAAACAAATATTATTATGTTCAAAATGTTTCGAAACTTGTTTGCAGTATGTGAATGTTCTTGCATAGGTGCGTGTCCGTTTTGTAACCTTTTTTTTTTTGCTCGAATTTTATGTTTTTTTGTCAACGATTATGTCGGGAAGTTAATTGGTTGACCGATAACCATGATTAATGAATTGATCGATGGGCCGATATTTTTCCATATTCATTTATATTTTAATGTTGTCAACTGGCTGTCAGTAGTTATATTGTACATTATTATCAAATTCCGCATCGTAGATTTCTCTCAAAAATCACTTATCAATTTGAAACAAGTCTCGCCTACCTATTTTTTAAAGTTGGATATATTTTTTACATTGCAAACCACAGAGCTATGAAGTAAAAGTCCGTTCAAATCATCAAACTTTATGGCGACTCGAAACATGGGGTGAGTCACTGCGTAGTAACAAATTCACCTGTCGGGGTGAGATACAGAGCAGCGAGTAGCGGAATTCAGAGCCACCATAAAGCTTGAATTGGGTTGTCGCAGGACTGGTTGGTCACTTCTGCAATACTGCTACCAACCTGACACCCGTGTCAAAGTTTAAAAAGTATCGCGTATTAATTTCTCTATCTTATTTTTGTTGCAAAATCAAATAACCGACTGCGTTGACCACTATACTGTTAACAATGTTACACACATTTCGACCCCCAAGATACAAGTCCTGCTTAGTTCGGGGCTCAACGGTCAAACCAAACAGTTGTGATGTACATAACAGACGCCAGCACATCAAGCACAATCTGTCAAATTTATTTTATAGATTTTCAACTTTATCGCTAAAATATAAGTTTCTAAGTTGATTGGAAAAAATTTACAGTTTCGGGTAGCTTGATATGCTGGCGTCTGTACAAATCTAATTGTGTTGATGTAAGATTACTGTCTGTCACCTTTTCTTTTTGCCAATTATTTATTATTATTATTATCTATACTAATATTATAAAGCTGAAGAGTTTGTTTGAACGCGCTAATCTCAGGAACTGCTGGTTCGAATTAAAAAAATATTTTTGTGTTGGATAATCCATCTATCGAGGAAGGCTATAGGCTATATAACACCACGCTACGACCCTTAGAAGCCGCGCAGCGTGTGACACCGCGGGGAAAAGCTAGTAAATAAATAATTTCTATTTCATCATCTGCCTACAGCACTCCACTGCTGGACATAGGCCTCTTCAATTGTATAAACAACAATGTGTGTGTGTGTGTGTATTGTTGTTGTTGTGTAATTGTGTTGTTTGTTGTATTGTATTGTATTCAGATTGATTCTCGGCGAATCCAGGTGCTACCAGCCACCTTGCGAAGTTCGTCGCTCTACCGAGCCTAAGTATTTATATTTGCTGTTGTTGTATTTTGTATTTCAGTCATCAAGTTTTCTAGGCCTCACAACGTACTTATATTTGTCACTTCTTATTACATAACGATTATGTGACACTCAAGACTGTCACGTCAAGTAAAGACGCTACCTAAAATAATTGACATTGAGGAAGGAATCGATTTCACTTGATTTTGCAATTTCTTTGACGTGCTCACTACAACAGACAGTTTCAGAGTTGGGTAAAGCATTTGGTGGACCCTTTCAAATGGTTAAAATAGTGAGATGCCTTCACTAACTGGCCCAAAAGAGTACGTGGTGGAAAGAAATGTATGAAAGCGGTATTTGTACAGCAGTTGGAGTTTTGACACATTCCATCCACGCTAATATTAATGCGGAAGTAAGTCTGTTTTTCTGTCTGTTACCATTTCATACCTGAAATATCCATGTTTGGCACACGGATAGACATGACCTGGATTATGTTATAGGAATCGTTTTTATCCTGGCAGTACGTTACTGTGGGATTTCGACATCAATTTTAAGAGAGAAAGAAAGACCTTATTTTGTACAGACGCCAGCACATAAAGCTACTACAATCTGTCAAATTTCTTTAATATATTTTCAACTTTATCGCTAAAGCTTAAGGTTCAAAGTTGATTGGGAAAATTTGACAGTTTCGGGTAGCTTGATGTGCTGGCGTCTGTACTTACAAATTTTAGAGTTCATAAGTTCACTAGGGTAAAACATTATTTGGCTGTAAATTCATCAAACTTATAAATGCAAACGACACTGATTGCTGCTATTGTTCATGATTTGTATAATTTACACGGTTCATCAGACAGCACAAACACAGCGCAATGTAACGTGAAATGCGAGTCTGAAATCAAAACATATGGAAATTGCTGCTTTACGTGTTGCATAACGTTGTATAACGAGTGTGTACAGCGTTAGATATCACCTTTTTGGCTGTGGTTATAATTCCTATACCTCTGAGTAGAAACTTTTTGAATGTCAAACTTTTCTGTTGCAAAAACCGAAGAACAATTCCCCATCATGTTTAAGTTCGACGTAATAAGGGGCCAGCCTTCTTTTACCATTAACCGGGTACAAGTCCAAACTCCAGGCTGTTTGTTTTGGATAACCTTCGAAATTGAACGCCCATAGAACTATATTAACGTAGGTCTCATTTACAAATCTTCAAACTAAACCCTGATCAACACAAATTAGATACCCAAACAGCACACAAGTTTCGCCGCTTGATCCCAGTAACTTCACAAACTTGGTAAATACAGAAGGCACTGTGTAACGAGCAACAATATGTGCACGCAGACATAGGAGCGTACGTGCGGCGATCTCAAACAAATAGCTGGGTCCACTACAGACGATGCAGTGCGCTCCAATCGGACGAGCCAGGAGCGCAATCCGAATCCGCGGTCGGTGTGAAATGAAATGAAATGATGAAATGAAATGATTGAAATGATTTTATTTTTTGTAAGTAGGTTTGTACAAACACTTTTACACGTCAATCATGTTTTTTTAAAACTAGATGAAGTCGGCGTTTCCTATCTGACTACTCTGAGAAGAAAGGCCGAAACAAACTCAGAGGTCACAGTCTCTTTTAAAGTCCAGATATAATCTTGGTCAGGTTATATGAAGACCATGTAGATCGATGTCTGAGGTGGTCTTTTGAGGAAAGAACCACACAGATTGAGAGGACCTGTCCAGTCAGTGCACGCATTTGTCAAAAATCGTGCAGCTCAACTCAAGACTTAAGGAGCTCAACGATTCGACGAACAATACCAAAGAAAGGACATTTGGGTAGGCCACATAAATAATTCAAACTGCCAGACCATGAAAAAAAAAACTAAAAGAACAGAAAGAATTATAAAAAAAATATATATATATATGTAAAATGACCCACATCGTCTTCACATTCACAATGAAAAAACAATATAATACTTTACAAAGTAAGCAAATGTCATTGTTTAAAAAAAAAAAATCATCAATGACAATGTGTATATAAAAAAGAAAAAAATCATTCAAAATGCAGAAATTGGAAGCCGCTCAATCCCAAGCCTTTTTGTCCTCAATATAATCTTAACGGTATAAAAGGCTTTCTGGCACAACTTACGTTTAATGAAAGATTTGAATTTATTAAGGCTTAGATCTTGAACGTGGCTTGGTAGTTTATTGTAAAAGCGTATACATTGGCATCTGAACGAGCCACCTATTTTCTTGAGCCTGGTTGTAGGTACAACATATTTGTGTTTGTTTCTAGTATTTATATTATGGATATCACTGTATTTTTTAAACAATTTTATATTTTTATGGGCATATAAAAGATTTTCATAAATGTACTGAGAAGGCACAGTCATTACATTAATCTCTTTAAATTTGTCTCTGAGAGAGTGTCTCGGACTTAATTTATAAATTGATCGAACAGCTCGCTTCTGCAAAACAAAGATAGTCTGAATATCGGCGGCATTTCCCCACAATAGAATACCGTACGACATTACACTATGAAAATAGCTAAAGTACACTAAACGAGCAGTCTCTATATCAGTTAAATTACGAATTTTTCTAACAGCGTATGCTGCAGAACTTAGCTTTTTTGACAATTTATCTATATGTGGACCCCACTGAAGCTTAGCATCCAAAGTTATGCCCAAGAATACTGTATTGTCTTCAGGATTCAATTCCTCGCCCTTTATCAACACATTAGTTTTCACCTGCCTTACGTGGGGTAGCGTAAACTTAATGCATTTGGTTTTCTTCTCGTTTAGAAGCAAATTATTAACATTGAACCAGTGGACTACTTTCGAGATCGCGCTATTTACATCGTCAGTAACCAACTGCTGACGTTTAAGTTTAAACAAAAGAGAAGTGTCATCTGCAAACAACACTATATCATGATGATCCTTTATGAGGTACGGCAAGTCATTAATATAAATGAGAAACAAGAAAGGACCAAGAATTGAGCCCTGTGGGACTCCCATTGTTACTATAGATCCGGGTGATCTTTTTCCATTAACGTCAACGCTCTGAATCCTTTTACTCAAGTATGAAATAAGAAGATCCAGAGCAGTGTTTCGGATCCCGTAGTGGCGGAGTTTCCTGATTAACGTTTCGTGAAGAACGCAATCGAATGCCTTGGACAAATCACAAAAGATGCCCAAGGCATCGCATTTATCTTCCCATGCATTATAAATATGTCCTAATAGTTCAACGCCGGCATCAGTAGTTGAACGTTGACGTGTCACAAGCGAACCGAGGACACGCGGTGACGCGTGCGCTTTGTGGAGCGGCCGATCCAAACGCTGTCAGTTTTCTTACAATGTTCGAAGGCTAAAACGTGGATCGGCTAGGACTGCAGGGCAGAATCGCACATGCGAAAGAATAACCGACCCACGATCGGCGCTCCATGATCGTGGATCGTCTAGCGCCGATCCAATCCATCATCAAGTGTGGGCCGAGCTATTGCCAGTCGCGAACGCACTTTCACTCGCTGTACGTGCAGCGTGACTGTGTGTGCGTGCGTTTTCGCTCGTTATATGGAGTCTTCTGTACCTATTTATTCTATGGTAACGTTATACGCTGAATTACGGTTAGTGTAAACTTTGTCTTGCGGCCTCATGTGTGCTCAACCTTATGTAAACGCGTTACAGTTGCTATGTGGCTACACTGATGGATTGGATGAACGAAGTAGTATCCTTTATGGATCAATATGATATACATGGGAGTTTTTTTATCAGCTCTTTGACATTTTTTACTACAAAAAATATTGAAGATGACAAAAGAGCAGCGTTTCTACAAAACTTAGTTGAAAAACTTTTTCTAGCTATATTCATGCATTAGAGAGGGGCCCGTGGCTAAATAATAACAGCCGCACAGGTCGATCGACCAGGTTAAGCTACGTTTGCCGCGGTTGGTCTGTGGATGGGTGACCATCTTTACATACAAAAAATCAAAGATCTGTGACATCTACCATCGACCGCGTGGTGGATTGCGGCCCACTCCCTCTCACAGACAGAAGGCCTGTGTCCCAGCAGTGGGAATATTATAGGCTGATTATGCATTATGCTACATAATATAACACAAAATAAGCTGTATTCTAATCTTACCATATCAATAAGGTTCATTGATATTGATACCTTAAAAACGTTACGTTGCGATAGCGCTATTATCACAGTGGGATGTGCTAAAATTACGGGGAATCCTATCTTCAAGCTTGGCATCGAGAACAAAGGCATTATAATATGTATCTGTCAAATGGGAAACGGCCACATTCTTGGAATTAATTCAAACGTACAGCTGTTATCATGTGGATTATCAAACATAGTTATTGTTATATTAACAAGAATGGTCTCATAACGTTTATTATTCCCGTCTTTAGGGGGATATATCGTCAGCATTGAACGTTTCCGAGAAGGTTCAGCTCGTTTGTATAAAATGTTTACAATATCACAATCACAATAGAGATCTGTGAGGTAATTGCGTAACACACTAACAGTAGTAATGGCTTTCATTTTAATAGTTCAACAACATTCATTGCGTTATTTACGTTCTTGAGCAGACTTTTCAAACATAAATTATGAAGCCATGAATTAGCGATATCATTCAAAATGATTCAGATTGTGAGTGTTAGGGTACTAGATGAGGTTTCGGGACAAGACATTGTTATTGAAACTACGCTATGTCAACTAATAAATTTTTCTTTATTTTACTTACTACAAATTAAAACGTTCACAATGCATGATTCATAAGGGTTACCGCTACCCCGGAACATAAAGGGCTAAGGAAGGAACACGGGTGGGTTTTAGTCAAATAAAGTCAAAATGACAGGCAATGCTATCGATTGGCATTTTATGTGTGTTACGCAATTACCCCTGGTCTCTGGGTAATCGAGAAGAACCGACAAAAAGCTTATGGAGCTTCAGAGCAAGGATGGAGATTTTCCAGAAACGACATACATCTAAAGTGTTAAGGCGAAGACCAGGTTCTTTACCTAATGAAGCAAGATCATTTTACATAATTCCAAAAGGAAAAGATACGGTCAAAAACCTTCTGGCAACAGTTTCATCAACATCATGGGCAATCTTGTTTCCATCCACCCACTACTGAGCACCTATAGGACTCTACTCTTTTGTGCCACGTACCAGGGGAGCATGGCCAGGGTGGTATATTACATCTGAATAACAAAATTATCTTGATAATGACCACTTACACTTACTTTCATAATAGTGTGTTTTATTTGTGCAGATTTTCTTTTTTTGCGATTATCGTCCCACTGCTGGACAAGGGCCTCCCTACTCTCTTTCCACCTCTCCCTACCCAGAGCTGCCAAGTACCAATCTTTGTTAAAGGAGTCCCGCTCATCCCGCCATCTCCGTCTGGGTCTGCCGCGATGTCTTTTTTTTATTACTAAATGGGCCCGCTCTTGACCCCGATCACGCCTGATGGTAAGCGATAGATGAGGTCTGTGATGGAACGAGCGTGCCCAGAAGATGCCTGTTCACTCTTTTCCATTAAGTGGGACCCACTGGGTCGTAAGTTTGGCCCATTAATCGTCTGACATGCGGCAGATGTGTCCATCCCAATTGCATTTAAGCGTGGCAGCTTTCCGAGTGACATCAGTTATTTTTATCTATGGTTATGGCACAGATTGTTGTATTCTCAACCCGGTCCACAAGTTTAATACCCAGAATACTCCGTTCCTTAGAACAATATAACTACAAAATAAAACTAATATTTACCTTATAAGGTTTCAACATCTTCCTCAGCTCTCCACTTTCGTTGAGTTTCTCCACCGTGTCTGCATCCTGAAACCAAATAAAATCGGGTTTAATTAAAAAAGTTTCTAATTAAGCCACCTCGGTGACATTCGCTGGGAAGTCCAGTGATATTGTTGCAATGGAAATTAAAAATGTAGCGAGTTGGGAGATGTGGAGATGTAGTTTTTTTTTTTATAATTTCTTTGTGTTTTTATTTGTTTTTTCTTAGACGTTTTCGTTATTCATTTTAGGTATAATGCCATAAATTATGCTCGTTTTAGCATTTTACTATTGCAACCATAGATATATGAAATTACAATTCTATGATTGCAACATTTAATGATCAGAACTGTATTAGTTTTTGCTGAGAAATTCATAACTTAATATTATAAAGAGAAAAGATTACATTTTTTGTATGTTTGTCTGTTCACGCTAAAACGGCGATTTGTATGAAATTTGGCACATGGCTAGAACATGCCCTGGTTTAAGACACAGGATACTTTTTATTCCATTATTTCTACGGTATCGATACTTATGCGGGTGAAACCACGGGGCGAAGCTATAATAAATAAAATCCTTTATCCATTTCCCAAACACATTTACATAAAGGGAACGACAGAACCGTGTATAATATTTCAAAGGAACATTTTTCAATCTCAGTCTCATTTTAAAAGAAAGACTTCTCATAAATTTTGCTTAGCTTTCCGTAGCTACTCGATTTCCATGGAAATACAGCGACAGGTAAGAGCTCGTAACGGATGGCGGTGAAAACACACGACAATAGGAAACTCGGAAATACTCGCACGTTCCATTTTCCGAGATCAGAAGTATAAAGGCTCTCCCCCACAGGCGCGTTATTATTGGTCGATAATATCGGATTGGTGGATTACGGCCCACCTCTCACCGAGAGGAGGCCTGTGTCCCAGCAGTGGGAACATTATAGGCTGATTATGATGATGAATATCGGATGCATTATTGTGATAATGCGTCCCGATCTTATCCCCTCGTCCCGATTTTATCCTCTGATATTTCAAACGTGTGTGTTTTATTATTATCTCTGTTCTGTTAGTTTTTTTTTTTCATGGTCTGGCAGTTTGAGTACCTAGTTTATGTGGCCTACCCAAAAGTCCTTTCTTTGATATTGTTCGTTGAATCGTTGAGCTCCTTAAGTCTTGAGTTGATCTGCACGATTTCTGACAAATGCGTGCACTAACTGGACAGGTCCTCTCAATCTGTGTGGTTCTTTCCTCAAAAGACCACCTCAGACATCGATCTACATGGTCTTCATATAACCTGACCAAGATTATGTCTGGACTTTAAAAAGAGACTGTGACCTCTGAGTTTGTTTCGGCCTTTCTTCTCAGAGTAGTCAGATAGGAAACGCCGACCTCATCTAGTTTTAAAAAAACATGATTGACGTGTAAAAGTGTTTGTACAAACTTACTTACAAAAATAAAATCATTTATCATTTGTGTGTAACCTTCACTAACCCCCCGCCCGTTCTACATGTTACTACGTTATTAACGCAGGTGTGTGTAACATCGTATGCGTCCTAATACAAAATGTTCAAAAAACTCCTAACGGAATATCGCAGGAGGAACGCAAGCGTCCTGCTTCTATTGCGTTGTTATTATCGCATCAGTGTCTAACTTCGTGGCCGTCCTGTAGCGGTATCTACAACGCCACATACGAACAACGCGTCATACTGACGTCAGGCAAAATCCTGCGTCGCGCAAGCAGAGTTTACCGCGCAACTAGCATAGATACAACGGCCCGACATGAATCATCGGGCAGTTGCCCGCCAGACACAACACCCGTCTGTTCGGAGGATCCTCCTTTTTCTATAGACTATGAGTGAGCTTTACACCCTGTTACTCATACCTCTATAGTCCTAATACAAAATGTATTGAAAACAGATATCGCAACAACGCATCCGATATTATCGACAGATAATAACGCGTCTGTGGGGAAGAGCCTTTATTGTCATAAGTTTCCGAATCAACAGTCACGGGAATATTGATTGTGTCTTTGAGAGGAATCGGGATGTTATGATTTAAGTTTTGTAATGGATTTGGTAACGGCCGCGACTTACAAGTTGTAGGTCTTAGGTTCGAACCCAGGCAGATGTTTTACTTTGTGTAAATAATTTATTCAATCACCATGCTCTCAAAACGGTGAAGGAAAACATCGTGAGGAAACCGACATGTCCTAGAACCAAAAATTCGAAGACATGCGACATCTACCAACCCGCACTGGGCCCGTGTGCTAGATACAGCCCACTCCATCTCACCGAGAGGAGGCCTGGGTCCCAGCAGTGGGAACATTATACGCTGATTATGTATTATGTAAAATCAAAAGTCATGCAGGGTGACAGGTACCGTTACGATGGATTCAGTATATAATCCTGGACCCCCTACGTTAAATTTTTCATTGGTTATTAAAAAAAAACCGCCGTTTCCTAGACAAGTGCAAAACCTGTGCCGTCAAAATGTATGGAACAGTTAACTTGTTTTTTTTTCTGTGAACCTGCCTAACGTATTACCACAGGTATTACCTTTAAAATATATCTTTTTTCTGTTACGGAATAAGGCACTACGTAAATTAAAAAACAAACAAACACGATACGCCAGGTAGACCCAGGAAATGTCGGTAAGCAGTGCAATATCGTACGGGTACCGAAGTAACTCGGAATACAGTTTCCGAGCGGCGGCCTTTGTACGATCTAGGTTTTATCAGCTTCATCCCACTTTGGCTCGGAATTATGAGGTCACTGTGATTGGATGTGGTACCTATGTCTACAGTTAAAAATTGTAAGGTTTCTAACGATTATTTTACCAGCGGTTTAGGCTATGCGTTAATTGATATATCAGTCAGTCAGGACTTTCAATTTTATATGCACATAGATTTTCCCAAAACTGCCACTTCCACGACGTTGTCGGTGGAAGTGCAGAGGTCACTTTGACTGCATGTTTTAGGACACAGAGGGCAGGATAGGAAGTGGAGCATGGTTTGTGACATAGCTTCACAATCACGTTCCGTCAAGGTAGAGGTTTTTTTTGGATGGGAAATCATCAAATGACCACTCCCGCTCTGAGTGGAGCGGAAGGGAGTGTCAGACTCTTACTGACTAAAACCCACCCGTGTTCCTTCCTTAGCTCTTTATGTTCCGGGCCAGCGGTAACCCTTTCGGACAATCCCGCTGACCCGGCAGGCTTCGGCCCTATGGGGCCCCTCCTCGATGCTGACATCTCTTTGAGGCGCGCGTGGAACACGTACGCGCCGTCCGGCACAATCATCACAATCACGTTCCGTCAAGGTAGAGGTTTAGTGAAAGCTCAGTAATTTTCCGAAGCTCATCTACTTTCTTCTGAACTCCATCTTGTTAGCTCTAGTTTTTATGTTAATGTGGACTGTTATACGCTACGCTATCGGCTTTTAGTACTCATGGTAAAAAAGGATTAAAGTACGGCCTAATGTATATTGGTTTCAGGTTAAAAGGTTTATTGATCTGAAGAAAATAGGCAAACTACCTATTGGTTCCGTTTTCCGCCGTTGAACCTTTGAATCGAATAGGACTCCTAAATATTTGTAGCTCATTTGTTAAAGTGAAAATTAGTACATGTGATTTATACCGACTTCAAAAAAAAGGAGGTTATGTAGTAAACTATTCGGATTCATTTATATATATTCTGAAGGCATTGCAGAGAGACACCTTCAACTAAACATAAAAATCCTGCTAAGGAGATCCTGATCTGCCCATTAAAATTTTCAAAGGGTTTTGGACCCGCCACAAGGGTGTTACTTCTATTGGGTAAATTATTTCATTACCACTGCTCTCAAAACGGTTAAGGCGCTACCTCGAAAATCTAAAATCCCCGAAAACCTACTACGCGAGCGAAAGTGATGCAATTACTTTTGAAACGCAAAAGAAGAGTGATGGCTATAATGTGCGTGCGCTCGGAATAAAACGACGTATGTGTCAAAACGAATTTACTCCTTTTTTTACAAAATAAATGAATTAAAGGACATCATTCACGTTCCATACATTTTTGGGCCAAAATCTGAAAGTCTGAAAAAAAACGTAATATTCGGATGATCACAAAATTCCTATTATTTTTTACTATGACACCAAACCTGTGCGCCCTATGGTTATGTTGTTACATGCTTTTAAAATACAAAATACTCAGCGGTGTACCCATATTCTTCAAGGGTGGAAATTGCATCTCTGAAGCCACGGTCCAAAATAAATACGTCCCCATTTCGGTAAAACCATTGAAATAATCCGTCGCCATGATCATTTTCATTTTGTACAATATTATGCATTATATGCGCATCTGAAGAAGTAGCAGCGTGTGGACCAGAAACGTATTAATGACGAAAATACGTTCAGAATTCACTATAAAAGCATATTGCACATCAAAAGAACATAATACAGTATGAATAATTAAATATACATGATCAAATGTATGAAAATAACATCATAATAACATTTTTATTGTATTTTAAAATTATGTATCACCGTAACCTAAGGGCGCACAGATTTGGTGTCGTAGTAAAAAATTATAGGAATTGTGTGTCCTATCCGAATATTACACATTTGTATCGTGGCCGGCCACTTTCAATTTTTGGTCCAAAATGAATGATGTCCTAAACTACTTTGAGTAAACTTTGATATGATAATTCTCTACGTTTTACAGTAAATTTTATTGAATAACTCTTAAGCGTTACGCCGTGATGTCGAAAAAAGTAAAAAAAATTGATATAACTTTGCATTTTTTTTTGTATCGAGAAAAATAATTCATTGAACCGTGTTTTCCTTTTACATGATACTAGACCAAAGAGTCAAAAGACGTTTATACCAAAATGTTAAATCCCTATTCCACATACTTAACAAGTTAAGTACAGAAAATAGAAAATTCATTTTTTTTTTAATATTTCACCTTAAGAAAAATATCGTAAAGAATCCCGGCATGACTTAGAACCAAAAATTCAAAGACATGTGACATCTACATCCGGACTGGGCCCGCATGGTGGATTACGGCTCACTCCCTCTCACTGAGAGCAGGCCTGTACAGGCCGATTATGCCAAAGAGAGGTCTTTGAACAGTATGTCATCACACAAAGGTACGATTCACAATCGCATAATTATGCATATAGTAAAAACGATTAGCTATAACTTTTCTATAATTCCTAGTAATTGTGGTTATTGACATTGTAATGGCAGTGGATAATAGTGATCGGTTCTGTAAAAACTTCGTTTTCTCACATTACACACCTACTATTGTTAGTTATCGAATTAGAAATATCATAAGGCTAAGGTTACAACAACTTGAATAGAATAGATATTTAGTAAATATGGGTAGTACATCCATACTAATATTATAAATTCGAAAGTAACTTTGTCTGGCTGTGTTACCTTTTCACGCCTAAACCACTAAACGGATTTCGATAAAATTTGGAAGAGAGATAGATTGTATCCCGGGGAAGGACATAGGATAGTTTTTATCCCGATATTACCACGGGATCGACACTTATGCGGGTGAAACCGTGGGCGGAAGCTAGTAATATTTATAAAGCTATTATTTCTAGAATTCCTTTCATTTTACTAAAACAAACCTTGAATTTATTATTCACAGACGGACAACAATACTCCGTGATAATTGTTTTAAGTAGTTTCAAGTAACTTGATCAATAGACAATGCAAACAAAACTCGATCAAAGTATTGTTCAAATAATTTACGAGAAGATTCGTTTTATTCTAAGCACGATTTATTATTCTAGTCTTCTTTGAAAAAACGAATGATCTAATATGGAGCTGTTATAACCATGGAAGCACTTGCCTTTATACCATTACCTACCACGTTTATAAAATTACTATACGCATATGTTTCGATCCCGTGGGAATATCTGGATAAAAAGTAGCCTATATGTTATAATCCAGGGTGTCAGCTACCTCCATACCAAATTGTATCAAAATTAGTCCAACCGTTAGAGCGTGAAGAAGTAACAAACATATAAATACACCCCCACACACTCACAAACTTTCGCCTTTATAATATTAGTGTGATAGATTAACAACTCTATGCTATTTCAAAAAACTTTTTAAAAGTTGAGTGACATAATCATGACGATCTGCGTCGGAGTGGGTAACCCGACAGTCTATTACTACAAAGCGCAGCAGGACAAAACTAGAAGGCTTGCTTATGTAAGAGGGTTACTATGTGACGCAAAGTTCGTGCTAATTCGGAAACACGAAGATTAACGAAGAGCATGTATGTAATGTCAATGTGTATGTATCAAAAGTCGAAAACTATGTGACATAAAAAAAGAAAAAGGGTTTCAGAATGTGCAAACTGCGGTCTTTCATATGATACCCCCCACATGCCCTAGTAGCCCCACCTTCCAAAAATATATATAGATATTTTTATTTGTTTCTTATTTGAAAAAGAATTGGGCAAACGTCATCTAAAACTATTCTAAATTTCAAGTTGATAGCATTAGTACTTCTTGAGATATACAGCTGTGACAGACGGACAGACTGAGTTGTACCATAAGGGTTCCTTTTTACCACTTTGGTACGGAACCCTAAAAAGACCAAGAGGCATTCCTTCAAATGCTGTATAAATACAACAATCTATATCCTTTCAAAAATATATTTTGTATTTTTCATACAAGCCAAATAAAATTAATCACAGTCCATTAAATCATCGACGGCATGCATCAAGCTTTACAACAAGACACTATTGTTAGATCCCTGGGGAAAATTTCCAGTAAAAACTTTGCATGTTTTCTTAGAACAGTGATAAACGTTCTACTCAATATCACATATGTTTTTATTAGCTTCGGCTACGGAATAATCTGGGAGCATTACTGTCAAAGTAATGAGACAACGACTTGATGTGATCGGTGGGTTGACGACCACTGATGAATAATGTATAACACCACGTCTGTTTTAGCAGTTCTCTATAATAGTAGTAGTAATCTTTGAAGGTGAAGGCAAAATTAAAGGGCAGTGATATTAAAATCAACATGCGAAAAGTTTGCATTATTTTGGTAAAAAGTTAAGAGCGTTTACGCCGTACGGCATTTCATACAAACTTTCAAGCCCTTGTTTTTCGAAATGAATGAACCGATTTTAATGAAACTTCATACGCAGAATACAAAGGTCTAAAAAGTTACTTAAGAACATTTTCGAAAAGTAGTGTTACAGCCAAATTAGACCGATTTTAAATTTTCCATAGAAACGAGAGATTTCTAGTTATCTTTTTTTAGATAAGACATTTCGAAAATGTTCTTAAGTAACTTTTTAGACCTTTGTATTCTGCGTATGAAGTTTCATTAAAATCGGTTAACTCATTTCGAAAAACAAGGGCTTGAAAGTTTGTATGAAATGCCGTACGGCGTAAACGCTCTTAAGAATTTTTTTTTCGAACATAGATTTGATATCTCCCAAGCCATATTTTTGTGACTCTTCAAAATATTTGGCAAGATTTGTAATACCAGCCATTTTGATCGTAAAACTGGCGTAAAATTCACCTCATTTTAACTAAAGTCGCGTCCATAGTATAATGAAGCTATTGAATTTTCCTCGATTATTTTTTCTTCTTATTTTCTATTAAAAATAGTTCCGCACAGATCGATCGATTAGGTTAAGCTACGCTTGCCGCGGTTGGTCTGTGGATGGGTGACCATCTTTACATACCGTGACCCCTCCGTGCCTCGGAAAGCACGCTAAGCCGTTGGTCCCGGCTGTCATTCGTGGATCTTTGACAGTCGTTACGGGTAGTCAGAAGCCCGAAAGTTTGACATCCAGTCTTACCAAGGGGTATCGTATTACCCAGTAACTGGGTTGTGGAGGTCAGATAGGCAGTCGCTCCATGTAAAACACTGGTATTCAGCTGCATCCAGTTAGACTGGAAGCCGACCCCAACATAGTTGGGAAAAGGCTAGGCAGATGAGATGATTTTCTATTAAAAATAGGTCTTCCTTTAACAATATTAATAAAAACGGTTAGGTACACCAGTACAGTAATCTATAACTGAACTCGATAAAAAACTCGTTTGAACCGACTCAAGATCTTAATCTATTTGACGGTAAGTACAAACTTTTACCTACTTTCTTTACTACATTGCACATAATGAGAGCATTCAAGAAAATCTTCTGGGGAAATTATTATTTAAACACATTGTAATTTACACCTTAACACTGAGAACTAAGGTGTGTTTTCTAAGTTGTGGAGTTAATGGCTTCGTTGCCATAAGTTTCATTTCTAGTAGGTCAGTATATTATGTTGGTTTTATTATAAAATGTTCAGATTCTCTTCCGTAGGCCTGTTTCCGTAAAAGTTATTACATTTCCTAAGAGCTATGTATTATAAAAGGATAAAGTTTTTCAAATTAGCCTTTTCATATCGCCTTGGGATAGTAATTAAGGCATCAGCTGTTATTCATCCTCTGAACAATATCCCTTTACTTTGGAGTTTCCAGTTTCCATCAGGAAGACTGGATTTGAGGATTAAAGTCGGATTTGGGTATTCTTCTATTCAGCGTGTCGATGGAAATCTATACCGAGTCAAATTAAATTAGATAGCAAAACTCTAAGCACGAAAATAAAAACAAAAAAAGATGTCATGTATGTTTTGGGGTTCAACGACCGCTGGTTGTGTTGTTACTTGAAATATTAAGGCAAATATTAAGACGCTTTGGAATAAAATTAAAGACATCACAAACTATAAGAAAACACCCACATCCTCTACAAACTTATTAAAAATTGAACCTAATCCTCAAGCAGCTGTTGATCGTGTGTGTAGGTATTTCGCGGACGTTGGCAAGAACCTCGTGTCTGATATCACTTCGCGTTCTCCGATGCCCCCCGGCCCGTACTTACGGCCTCGTAAAAATGTTCCCCTTAACTCGCTAGTTCTCTTAGAATTTGAAGAATCGGATATAAACAATGCCATTATCCAACTCCGTCGAGATTCTGCTACCGGTTGGGATGGCATTTCAACAAACCTACTAAAGCAATGTCGTCATGTCCTCGTATCTCCAATAACACATATTTTTAATCGCTCAATTGCCACTGGTATTTTTCCGGAAGCGTTTAAAAAGGCTGTTGTGCATCCGATTTATAAGGATGGGAACAGAGACTCTATGAACAATTACAGACCTATTTCGGTCCTTTCATCTATCTCCAAAGTTTTTGAAAAATTAGTAAATCGACGGCTTACTCAGTTCCTCGACAAAAATAACTTAATTGCACAAAATCAATATGGTTTTAAAAAAGGAGTATCGGCAGAAGATGCAGTTCTCGACTTAACTGAGTTTGTCGCAAGAAAGCTTGATGAAAAACAAAATTGCATAGGTTTGTTCCTAGACCTAAAAAAGGCGTTTGACACGGTCTCTGTTCCCACCCTCCTGTCGAAGTTAGAGGACATCGGCATACGTGGTTTGGCTCATGATTTTTTTGCAAGTTATCTCACTAACCGTAGAATGTGTGTTAAGGTTGGCGAACATGTCAGTAGAGAGGAAACTACCACCTTCGGTGTACCGCAGGGAAGTGTGCTTGGCCCGACCCTTTTCCAGGTTTATATCAACGAGCTTTGCTGCATACCTCTCACAAACTCCAAAATATTCACCTATGCTGATGACGCTGCAATCATTGTTCATGGAAATGATTGGGAGCATCTGAGAACTACTGCCGAAACCTCACTTGAATCTGTTATGGGTTGGGTGCAACTAAATCTCCTCACACTGAACCTGGACAAGACCTTCTTCATCCCGTTCGGGCTACACCCTAGTACTAAACCTCCTACAGGCTTTGTCATTAACGCCCACACATGTAATGGCCATATACCCTGCTCATGCTTTTCTCTTCGTGAGGTTAACCATCTTAAGTATTTGGGTGTGGTTATTGATAGCGGACTCAACTGGTACTCACACTTGGATACTATTACTAAAAGAGTTAGAAGAATGATTTATATATTCAAGCTGCTTAGGTCTTCGGCTGACTTTAACACTATTAGAATGGTGTATATTGCTATATGTCAGTCCGTCATCACCTATTGCATTACAGTGTGGGGAGGTGCCGCTCGGACAAAGTTTCTCAAGTTGGAACGAGCACAAAGAGCTGTCCTGAAGGTGATGTCAAAAAAGCACTTTATGTATCCTACCACACAATTATACAAAGATGCTAATGTACTCACTGTTAGGCAACTGTTTGTGCTACGATCCGTACTGAGAAAACACACCAAGGTCCCTCCTCCGGACCCAACACGCCGTAAGAAAAAACCTCTTATTCTCTCGGTAACGCATAGGACCGCTTTCGCTAGACGCCAGCACTATGTCCTAAGCTCACACCTTTATACAATAATTAATAAAAAAATAAACATAATAGATTTGGATACCTATAGGGTTAAAGTTAAAATTGAGGACTGGATAAGGGATCAAGACTACGAGGCAACGGAAAGTCTACTTGCCTGGATCTGCTGAATCACTTATACCTATCACATCACGACGAGGGTAGGTGCCCCCACTAATTCCATCCACATCACACAAATGTACACTCACACAACACACCCCACACACCTCACAATACACCAAACACTACTACACTACAACACATCACACCACACCACACCACATCACATCACTCCACACACTCTTCTCCCGTACACATACACACACAACACTTGCACATGACACGACACAAATGCACTTCACACATACACACTATACAAACAAAATTACTTATTAAAAATTAAAATACAAATTAAATATATATAATTTATAGATATATCTCTTACCTTATAATCTGTCTTGTTTGTGACTATCCGAGTCTGCTAGTACGCTCATAAATTGCTCGTCCACTAATTATGCGAAGACACTGCCTCCTAAGATACAGGATCTTCCTAGTTTAGGAGTCAGGGCTCTAATTCTGTGTTGACTGTACCTGTCTCTTGTATGTACACTATTCCTGTATTTCATTTCTCTGTCTCCTAGTGACTACTATGTGTATTTTATTGAGTGTCAAACCTGTATTGTGCTAATAAAACTTATTATTATTATTATTTATTTTTTTTATTATTATTATTATTATTAAATAAGAGTTGAAAAAATCTGTTTTCTTTAGTTTTGTCGTGTTGAGATATTGATACCCATCATATCTGTGAAGTATGCACATTGAAAGACAGATTTTTAAACTGATATTTCAAGTAACTCAAAAACTGCGATCGGTGACCCCACAAAAAAATCGTCAAATTAATTTTTCGCTAGATAATTTAAATTGACTATGTATACAATCAGCCCAGAATTTAGCTAAGAGCGAGCACCTTCAGTAGCGTCCATCCAACTCCTGTAGCGTGTAGACAACAGGGGGCCTAAAAAGGCCACTTTGGTAGAATCATAAAAGGATAACATTATGAATCATAATAAGGCACAGACAGTCCGTGTTTTCCTTTTTTTCGCTGCACTACGTAGGTACCTATAATCAAAGAGATTGGGATTGGATTTGGATGGGATTGATTGGTATTTTAGCACAGCCAAAAAAAAATACTGAAAAATCCTTCACCAATGGGATTTGATACGATTAACTTTACAGTTAACTGTCCATTATGAGTAATAATGTTATCCTTTTATGATTCTGCCAAAGTGGCCTTTTTAGGTCCCCAGGACACGCTGCTGATATTAATTGCCGAATTGTTTGTCGGACAGCACCACATTTACACTCCAGAGCGGAATCATCTGTGAATCTCCACCTAAGCAGGTTTTCTTTGCTTCGGCCTACCTGAGTCCGGAGTATATTAAAAGATTTCCAGGTAAGCCAAGGCAACTCATGAGTATTAAGCAATCGAGTTTCACAACTTTAAATGAAGGTATATTTCTATCAAACGTAGTACTTTGTATTCCACGTTGCAATCACTGTTATTACAAACTGCCAGATTTTTAGCACACATGTGACAATTTGACCTTAATTTGTTTTGAGGTCAAAATCCATTGTTGGCATGCATGTCTCTTTTTCCCTCAATATAACCAGCTTTACACAATTTTACTTCGTTTGTTTACAAACAAACTCTAACTAACTCATGGCTGCGACTGCGGAAGACCTCAAGCGGCGAAAGTATAAATAAACTTATCGGTAATTATATTTTCGAACCGTTTGGGGTTGAAACCCTCGGGCGTGGGGTCCGAGTGCTCAAGGATTGTTCAAGGAAATCTTCAAAGGGCTGGTTGACATTTCCCGTGACCCAAGTGCTGGCTTATAACTTAGCCAGAGGTTAAGTGTTGCCATACAGCGTGGCAATACGGCCAGTCTCTTGGGTACATTACCAGTTGACAGCGATGCGGAGGTATTTTTCGACGCCATATTTTAGTTTCATAATAGTTTTGATTTGGTTAGGTTATTATATTTTAATTTTGATAATATTTTTATCCTCTTAAATAAATTTGTACTCATGGGTCGAATTTCTAAATTTAAACCTTTTTATGTAGGTACCTCTACTAGCTATAAGGAACACAATATCTTCCAAATTGCAAGACCTGACCAACTGCTGTCTAGCAAACCTTTTAGCGACAACCCATTTCGTATACCTAACACATGCATGCCAACACGAGCGGAAACAACTTCTTTCTTTCTTGAAACAACTTTCAACCGTAGATAAATAAAAAATCATGCTAAGTACCACCACTCTTCAAGCTCCACTTACCCTACCAAGTTATCAGCGAAACAAAACAAACACGACCCCAGTATAGCACGAGAGGGGTCAAGGGCAAAGCATGCACGTGGACACAGGGTGGATACGCGTGCTCATCGGTGTGAGCTCAGAGTGAACCAAGAAGTATAATTATTTATTTTAAAGTTAATAAAACTATGTATATTAGTATGGTTTTATTGTTTATCTTCTATCACATTTAATAGTCTTTTAAAAGCTATAATATATAATAATAATATAATATAATTCATCCGCATCGCTGTCAACAGGAAACGTGCCCAAGAGACTGGCAGCATTGCCACGTTAATAAAAGTACATTATTTCGAATGACGTCTTCTAAAATGACTATTAAAGTGCAACTGACAAGTAACCCTAGTCTCTATACTAGTGAAGATAGAAGTGCGACATGTAGGAAAGTTCAAAATCCACGCGGAAGTATCCTATATTGAGGAAAACTTGAATAAATAAAAGCTTTGTAAAAGCTTTAGACAGTTCAGTGTTGAAGGTTGCTGAGAAAGTTTAAGTATCCCTTAAAAGGACCAAATCAAAACTCGAGAAAAAGAGAACTTTTCTCTTCTTGATTTTAGATAACCAAGACATTGAAGGTTTTACTAAGGATTCGTACTTGCGTAAAGAAGTATGTCAGGATCGTTACCGGCGTATGTAGTTTCTGCTTACCCTCATGGGAAGAAGGCATGTGTTTATGAATGTATTACATATTTCACTCAAAAAGCAATCCCAACAATTAATTTTGCCATTGTTGGAATCATTGCCATTCCTTTTAAAACATGACATTTATGAATAAACATGATTAATACTTGAGGTTAGTAGGCCGTAACAGATGTTTGTTGTCCTCGCAATCACGGAATGCGCATAAAAATGAGGTGATTTCCTTCATGTTAGTATAATTTTAACATGACCATGGTCATTTAGTTCCTTTTGGTCAATTGTTCACTGTGATAAGGACAATGAAGGATCTCTGATTTTTCATAAGATAAATGAAGTAGATAGTTCCATGTTAATCTCTCATCCTAACTATGTACGACTATGTATGTATGTATGTGTGTGTGACGACTCCCAGCCACCGTAGGCGCGGGCCTGCGGACGGAGAGTAATGGGTAGCTCACCGTCCGATCAGGACCAGGCCCGTGCCGGACGGCGCGTACGTGTTCCACGCGCGCCCTTAAAGAGATGTCAGCATCAAGGACGGGCTTAAGGCCGAAGCCTGCCGGGTCAGCGGGATTGTCCGAAAGGCTTACCGCTGGCCCGGAACATAAGGGCTAAGGAAGGAACACGGGTGGGTTTTAGTCAGTAAGAGTCTGACACTCCCTTCCGCTCCACCCAGAGCAGGAGGGGTCATTTGATGATTTCAAATCCACAAAAAAAAAAAATCCTAACTATGTATAATCTTAACTAATATTATAAATGCGAAAGTAAGTTTGTTTGTTACCTTTTCACGTCTAAACCACTGAGCCGATCATCCTGAAATTTTGCATATACGTTGTCAGGTGTACAAAAACGGACATAGGGTAACTTTCATCCCGAAAACAAGTGCTGTTCCCGAGGAAAACAACAATAACGCTATTATGATAATAGATGGCGCCACTTGTCGTACGAATCAATACAGGACAACGTCTGTCGGGTCAGCTAGTTAACAATATAAATGCGAAAGTAAGTTTGTTTGTTTGTTACGCTTTCTCGCTAAACGGCTAAACGGATTTGGATGAAATTTAAAAAATAATAAAAAGACAAAGACAAAAAGCAAAAATTAAACTGTCTCCATCTCACAGAGTTCTCTCCTAGTAATCCAGCTAAGAAATTAAACCTCACACATACCTCCAAGGCAGTGGTTGATACAATTAGCTGTATTTATCTTTACGCCTGAACGGAGATTGGATCAGCTTTCTAATAATTAGGAAAAAAGGTGTAATTAGTAGTTACGTGCGACATTGTAGTTGTTAGTACTATTATTTTAGTGTCTATTTACTTAATTAAGGGGCAACTACCAGTTTTATTTTTCAGATCTAATTATTAAGGCAGCTTTTCGAAAGGCTAGGCAGATGATGATGCAGGGATTGTTGACCCAGGGCTTCGCTGCCGACCATCAAGTCAACCACGGCCGGCAGCGACAGGTCACTGCCTACTTCTGAGATGAGGGCACGGCGCGGCTCCTATTCCGTTTCGTAACAGTCATAAATGAATGAAACATCCATTTATGGGTATATTGTATTGTGGACATAGGTATCGATTGATTCTAATAATTAATTGTTGAATATAACTTGTTGTAGCGACGGAAGAGACTCATTACTAAACCAAAGCCGGCTTTGACGATGTTTTTGTGACACTAGCAGCGCCCCGCGGTTTTACCCGCATAAGTTTCGATCCCTTGGGAATATCGGGATAAAAGTAGCCTATGTGTTAATCCAGGGTGTTAGCTACCGCCATACAAAATTTTATCAAAATTGATCCATCGTTTGAGCGTGAAGAAGTAACAAACATATAAACACACCCCCACACACACACACACACAAACTTTCGCCTTTATACTATTAGTGTGATAATCTGTGGCTAGAGGCATCGTTCACACCAAACGTATTGTCCGCCGCCGACTGTGACTATAGTGTAGTGATAACGCACTACGTAATAGCGTATAGTCGATTCGGTGTGAACAAGAAGTTAATTAGATATGGAAAAGCGATAAACTGCGTAACGCGCGCTCACAGTCAGCGGCAGACAATACGTTTGGTCTGAACAATTATTATTATTTATTTATTTATAAGACAACAAATAAGGTTCACTGTGTTAGTAACAATATTATTTAGCCTATGTTAGTACCTGATAACTGAAACTGATCTGGTTCGATCGGCCAACACAAGCGAGCTATCTGCCCGGGCGGCTATCGACTGCAGAATGATGTTGGGACCGTCACGCAACCTCCGAAGTAATGAAGCAGATTTCTTGCGCGTCAAAGCTGTCAGTGCGCGCGTCGCAAACATCCCCGACGCACTGCAGAAGCGTGGCAGTCGCAACAGCACCCTGAACGCATTATTATATTAGATACGCAGAGCATTGTAAGCCCTTTGAATATATCTGAACCACAGGCATATTGCACAACACTGTACTCGGGGGTACAGTGTTGTGCAATATGCCTTAAAGAGGACTATTTTAACTGCAACTGTACATCGAGAGAACCTGGCGGGCCAGCATGCTCGCGCGTACTGACAACGCTTAGCGCTCGCTCTCCAAATCTAAGTCATCTGTTACCAGGTGGCCCAAGTATTTAAATTTATACACCACAATGCCTTAGTGCTCAGAGAAAAGTGCAACCGTCGACAAGTTGCCTCTGTCTTCGACGTGTGTCACTCCTATGTATGCAAACTTATACAAGACCGACCTTGTCATTGTTAGATCGTAGTATGCGAACAACAGGACTTAAAGTTACAGAAGCTTGGCTCGAGAGTACAGACAGGAAGAGGGTAAGAGGTTCTACAGGATGTTGCAATATATAGCTATCCTGTAGAGGCGCTCTATAGAGAATCCAGAAATAAAATTTTACATAGTCTATCACACTAAGTTTGAGAAGTGTTTGTTATATGTTTGGTCTGACTTCGTCACGCACAAACGGTTTACCTAGACAGATAGTTTATAACCAGGATTAAAACATAGGGTACTTTTTAACCCGATATTCCTACAGGATCGACATTTATGCGGGTGAAATTGCGGGGCGCAGTTAGTACATTCATACAACTAAATACTGTCTGTCGGTCTGTCTGTTTGTTTCGATTAATATCCGAAACGGTTTGACAGATTTTGATAAAATTTGGCTTTTCTCTAATAAAACTTCTAACGAAAAATGTCGAGGAGTGAAAACCCGATGATTATCTTAAAAAAAAACGGAGAAAATTTTGGATTTTTACCTCTGATTTTGCATCACTGTCCAAATCACAGTGATCTTTATTCTCATTCTATTAAGGTTGCAGTTGGGTTGCTGCCACTGACAAGTCTGTTAAAATCATTTTCATCTTTATTCTCGTTACAATAAGGCTGCTATTAGATTGCTGCTCTCTAAGGTAAAATAACTGCGAACGGACCGTAGGTACTTTTTATTGTTAAGGTGCTTCAAATGATGTATTACGTCTTGTGTCTCGTCTCGGTATGTAAAAACATCCTTCCCATTTAAGGCAATTCTCCGACATGGATTTACGGAAGTATTTAACTGCACAGACATCACCTTCCTGCCAACACCTGTACGTTATTCATACAAGGTTATTTATGTTTGATTCAGGTGGATATTGATGTAGGGATAAGCGCAGTAAAAAGTCCTCCAGACCGTATTTCGGCCACGGCGGCCAATCTCAACGGAGACTAGCCTTCGGCGCGGGAGATATTATTATAGTGCACAAGTGTGCTCGCAGACACAGGTGCACTCCCTCTTCCCTTACTCTCATAGTCCGATGGGACGGCAATCCGACACGACCGGAGAGAGATCAGGCGCAGGACCAACGGCTTAACGTGCTTTCCGAGACACGGGGGTATATCACACCGCCAACTTCCAAACTCCGGGCTGTTACTAAGAAATTCCTAATGGAAAAACTCAATAACACTTTGCCCGACCCGGGAATCGAACCCGGGGCCCCACGCTCAGCAGTCGCGCTTGCGACCACGAGACCAACAGTAAAGGTCGTCCTGGAGGTATAAGAGAGGAAAGAGTGAGCCGTAAGATTGCAAGTGTGTAACATGCAGTATGATATGGTTTCCAGATACCGTCAAACGGGGTGAATAGGGTTGCAGGGATGAATCGGAAAGAAACTTTTAACATTGACATAAAACATTAAATTAAATAAGCGGAGCTTGAGAGGTCACGCCGACTCACGCCCTGAAAGCCGTAGCGGACTTCGACGATTGGCAGAACACCATAAGGCCCTTTGTACAAGTTTTTCTTGCCGTGAAATCTACAGTTTATTCGTTTTGGTAAGGAAAGGTCGTCATTGTTGTATGGATCACTACGGAAGCTTGATGACAGACATGGCGGCACTACCGCATGGCGCCGTCGCCGTATGCGCATTGTCTGTGCACAGCGTAAGAGTTGATTCAGATAGTTCGCGTAACCCTTTGTCTTCTCCGAATGTTCTGCGTTATTAAAAAACTGGCCAAGTGCGACTCGGACTTGCACACGAATGGTTCCGTAGCACAAGGCAAAAACGCCGAAAAAAACATGTTTGTTGTATAGGAGCCCCCCTTAAATATTTATTTAATTCTGTTTTTAGTATTTGTTGTTATAGCAGCAACAGAAATACCTCATCTGTGAAAATTTCAACTGTCTAGCTACGGTTCATGCAGCCTGGTGACAGAAGGGCAGACGGACTGGAGCCTTTCGTAATAGGGTCCCATTTTTACCCTTTGGGTACGGAACCCTAAAAAGAACAGATCAAGTTTCGATAGAAGAAAAAATAAGTATTTACTGGCTGGTTCTTTTCAGTTTTACATTGTGAAACATACGGGGGTAGCAACCGTTTACTTCATAGTGTTGCGTTGCAACGTTTAACGATACACTAAACCAATTAAAAGGTGCTCTTCGTTAGTCGGAAGCTAATAAAATTTGAAAGGGCCATAAAAATAAAGTTAGTTGGTTTTATAGTAAACCTTTAGTAGTGGAGTTTTGTCCTGATTTCTATATAAAAACATTTATACTTACAGTAAAATAGTAACGATACCTTTTTTGTCTGGTTATATGTTCCGGATTGGTGCAAAAACGGCTAAACGGAATTTGATAAAATTTGGTACACAGATAGTTTATAACCTGGATTAATACATAGGGTACTTTTAGCCCCGGTAGTACGTTCCCGTGGGAAATTTTCAGCTGTCCACGCGGGCGATGCCGCGGGCTAAAACTCCATAAATGTAACTTTTTTTCAAAGCAATGTTTTGAAAGATATTGTTACATACATACATAAACTCACGTCTTTTTCCCATGGGGGTAAGCAGAAACTACAGAACGCCAAGGAGGATATTGGCCTCATGGAAACAAAAACTTTATTTGAATATCTGTTTTCCTTGTTTTCCCTAGATATCGATTTACAAAATGTACACGTGCCGCAGTGACCAATTAATTTGAGTATGCATGAATGAATGTGATTCATTTCTACTGAATATTTCGTATTGAATTTCATTTTTAAAAACAAGGAGAGACCTATATTATTGTGTCTTTTGTAGGTATTTAGTCTTGTGTGACACGTGGACAAGGCTGTGAATAAAAGCTCATTTACATGATGCAAGTCAGTTTCCTCAATCAACTAAGCCTATCGCAGTCCACTGCTGGACATATAGAGGTATGAGGAACAGGGTGTAAAGTTCACTCATACTCTATAGAAAAGGGAGGATACTCCGACCAGACGGGTGTTGTGTCTGGCGGGCTACTGCCCGATGATTGATGTCGGGCCGTTGTATCTATGCTAGTTGCGCGGTAAACTCTGCTTGCGCGATGTAGGATTTGCGTGACGTAGTATGACGCGTTGTTCGCATGTGGCGTTCTAGATACCGCTACAGACATACATAGGCCTCTCCCAGACTGCACAACACCCTGTCCTGCGCCTTCCGCATCCAGTCTGTCCCAGCCACCTTCTTAAGGTCGTCGGTCGTAAAAGTATAAGTATAAGTTAGTTGCCTGTGGCATACAATTATGTTGAAGCAACCAATGACTTGAATCGTCCAAACACTGTTTAGACGACGTAATTTGCGATGTTATTTTAACTTATCAAGTAAATCGCATCGTGGAAATAAGACTTATTAATTTATTAACCGAATTCTAGAAAAGGAGGAGGTTCTCAATTCTGTGTTTTATTTTTTATATTTGAACTCCGAACTCCGTTATTTATACCTAAGCCGATTTTCAAAATTATTTTTTTATTTGAAAGGATTTACTTTAAGATTAGTCCTATATAAATTCAATTAAATCGGTTCAGTAGTTTGGTTTTACTGGTAAAAATTCAAGTAAACGAAATTGCGTTATTTGCTTTCCTATGACTTTTCAGTGGAATTGTCATGGGATGCATTGTGGCTATACGAGTAAGTGCCGCATCTTTGCATAATTAACCGACTTCCAAAAAGGTGGAGGTTCTCAATTCGACTGTATTTTTTTAATGTATGTATGTATGTTAGGTACGTGATATCTCCGGCAATTGTAAATCGATTTCAAAAAAGATTTTTTTTATGGATAGGGTATGCCTCAGGGGTGGTCCCATATAAATTTTATTAACTTTACTTGGGTAGTTTTTGAGTTAGCTTCAATAATACGTATTTTTGCCACTTAGTTTATATTGATGATGTTATATTATCTTCTTTTCACTGATATTTACATAACAAGTAGTGTAAAGGGGCGTCTACACTGTGTAAAATAACATGTTATTAAACATAGTTATCTAACATGTTTCTATAGAGAAGTTAGCAATGTTAAATAATTTGGACGTGTTAAATAACATAAGTTTATGTGTTATATAACATAATCTAGACGCACCCTTAGACGAATTTGTCTTCTTTTTTGCTCTAATAGCCTCTCTACAAAAATATTAATTTGTATTTTACAACTTGTGAACTCTTCGTTGGTCTAGTGGTCGCAAGGGCTACTGCCGACCATGAGGTCCTGGGTTCGATTCCCGGGTTGGGAAAAGTGTTATTGGGTTTCTCCGTCTGGAATTTATCAGCAGCAGTCCGGAGTCTGGATTTGTGTCCGGTAGGTGGCAATAGGGTTGCCCCCAAATACATGGGACAAACTTAACAGACGAAATGTGGGTGTACTAATAGGTGCATCTCTGCCTTACCCTTCAAGAAATACAGGCGTTATGTTTTGTTTTGTTATAACTTGTTCATTATTGCATTACTCGAGCCCTTAAAAGAATCCACTTTAACTTTAAATAAGCATATTTTATACACATAATAATGCAGTTATAGTTTTGTTTGTTCTAGCATGAATGTGTGCGTGTTGTTATACAAACAAACAGACAGGGTTTGTCTGTGTGAGTGCGCGTGGCTGTTCAACAGGTTGAAACTTAGCTATTTAGGTATTTTATCTGTTCTTTCACACAAAGCTACTATAGAAACCTTTTCATTGTTACCTACCTATGCTCGCATAACTTGTTAAATGTACTAAACGGCGGATATTTTTTTTGCGATTTCAAGTTTGGTCCCATAGTAAAAGTTGTTCATAATGATGAATAAATGACCTCTTAAGAGATTTTGCGCATTTAACGTTACACGTTGTATAAGATATTGCGATCATCAACTCTTGCGACTATGGCAATGGACCAATCAACGTTCATTAACCAATAACTGCGAAGCTTATGATTAGCAGCAATCATTTTTATGCTACAACCTTTTGCATCTATATTTTACCCCATATTTTATATTAGCAAGCCAGTATATACACTACAACATTATGTACCTACATATAAAGTTAAGTGCGCTCGTCTGGCGGCGCAGACAGTTGCAATAAAGTTGGTAGCTGCGCGCAATGGAAGCCTGAATTTCCTACCTGTGGTTATGACTTCAGAAAACTTAGGGTTGAACCATAGATTTTAGAGATTTCATTTTTCGTGCGTATTAGCTCTTTGCCTGTCAAAAGAAGGTACTGCGGTGTTATTCTGTAAAATCTCACCGTGAAAACTTGGTGGATTGAGCTGTCAACAGTGTCAATTCCTAGCAAAAATCAAACTTACTTCACCTAAGTTTTCACGATGAGATTTTTACAGAATCCACCTGCTGTACGCTCCCATCCAGCTACAGGTGTCTTTAACTGAATGCAGAATAACTTGGAAATTAGCGTCTCCGGAATGAAAATAAAAGAAAATAAAAGGTTTAATAGCATACAGTGGATTACAAAAATATAATATCTTTTATAATAGGCTATTTGAACTGGTTTCTGATAAACATCTCAGATTATTTAATGGTGTCTAACGAGCCCACAAAAACCTATTACTTCAAATTGTATAATGTATTTCTTTTAAAAAATAGTAAATAAAAATGTACTGTTTCACGATTCACGTAAACAAACGTTGAAACGGTCGAGATACTAGACAAAAGTCATCTGTTCTGTCAACGATAGACAGAAATTTATTAAATCATGACGTCATCTTAAGTTCAGCCAATCCAGACTTCGGGATTTTTTTTATAAATAATACATTGTTTTGTAGTAAAATTAATGCAAATCGATTTTAAAAGCGATAATCTATACGAGTGTCAATAATTATGACCTTATTTTTTACATTGTCAAATAGCCTATTATTATATTCTTTTCATGGAACATTTTAATATAAAAAGCTGTTCAACGATAATCTATCAGTTTCTAAACTAATCAAAAACTGCGTGTGCTCTTGAATCCACATTCGCAAAAAGTCGGCCGGAGTAAAGACAATCGATATTGAAAAAGACGGCTCACCGGCCTATGGCAGAATTATAAAAGGATAACATTATGAATCATAATGGACAGTTAACTGTTAGGTTAACCGTATCAAATCCCATTGGTGAAGGATTTTACAGTTATTTTTTTTTGTCTGTGCTAAAATACCAATCAATCCAATCCAAATCAAATCCCAATCTTATACTAGATTATACCTACGTAGTACAGCGAAAAAAAGAAAAACACGAACTGTCTTCGCCATAATATAATTCATAATGTTATCCTTTTATGATTCTGCCAAAGTGTCCTTTTTAGGCCCCCTGATCTCAAGTGCATATGCGGCACCTCGCCACAGACAAAGGCCCACCTTCCATCCTGCGCCGCATGCCCTGTCACATAAAGAAGAAAGAAGAAGAAATGTCAAATGTCACCAGTGCATTAATTTGATATTCTTATGACTGCGTCAGTCGGCGGAGTTCGCCGTGATCTACTGGCGTCCCATGTACACCAGCAACTCAAACTCAAAGCATATTTTATTTCAATTAAACCATTTACAGGCACTTTTAAACTGTCAAATAGTCAGTCAGTTAGTCAGAAAGTTGAAGCTCTATGGATAAGAACGGGCAAGAAACTCCAAAGACACACTTTTAAATCAAGATATTAAAATAATATCCGATTGGGCACATTATTCTACCGATTGGCTCACACCTATAATCCTAGCCGCAATCACACTAATATTATTTAGGCGAAAGTTTGTGAGTGTGTGTGTGTTTATATGTTTGTTACTTCTTCACGTTCAAACGGCTGGACCAATTTTGATGAAATTTTGTATGGAGGTAGCTGACATCCTGGAGTAACATATAGGCTACTTTTTATCCCGATATTCCCACGGGATCGACACTTACGCGGGTAAAACCGCGGGGCGCAGCTAGTATAATATATATTACCTCAGGTTATCTACGTGCCAGCCCTACCCTAATGCGATAGCCTGGCTTTACGAGCGGTCTCATTGTGGCAGAGTCTATTTTTTGTATTATAACGTTAATTGTGAGGCAGGGCGTAACATGTTCATCGCTGTTACGACTACATGCGACAATTTCAGTGCAATAATGTAGTGCAAGAGTTTGTTTTGTTTTGAGCTTGTGTGGCCTTGAAATTTTATTTTTGGCAGTAATGTTGATGCATTGGCTTTACGTTGTGGAGAACGTTTTTATCCTCATGGGTTAAGGATTTTAGTTCTGAGCCTCGATGTAGGTATGTGTTATGCGACAAATCTGAGTTTTTGTGTACAATCTTTATATTTTATAAATCGGAGGAAACCTAGAGCCGAAGAATCGAAGACCGTGGTGGATTACGGCCCAATCCCTCTAACCGAGAGGAGGCCTGTGTCCCGGCAGTGGGAACATTATAGGCTGATTATGCTTATGCTTTATGAATACGTGGTAAGTCATATAGTACAAAATTTTCATACGCCCATCCTCTTCATACTACATTGGATTGTAGCGAAATCTGGGTGTATACCATCCGTCACGGGAAGCTATACATTTTGGAAATAAAGAAATTCTAGCAATAATTCAATCAACAATTAATGATCCCAAATTCAATTAACTCAAAGTACCATACGTGTCTCTCAAACGTGTAACTCAAAGTACGAAACTAACGAGGATTTTCAGTTGGTCGGGTTATATCTTAGTGATTTATAGCGCTGTCGTCTAATGTTTTGTGCTGGAACGCGTCTGAATCATACACTGAAAAAAAAAAAAATTCTTGCTACATCACACGAAAGCGATTTCATTAAGACTTACTGACTTTATATAAACAGTAAAAGACAAAACAGTAACTTTTAATGATTGAACATACTATTTACTGAAAAAAAAAAAAAAAAAAGGACAACCACCATTATTGTAATGTAAGTTAAAATTTTATAACGAATAAAGCGAATGTTTTTACTTGTTTGCAATCCGGTTTTAGAATGGTTTGAACGATATCACCAAATTAATAAAACAGTTAATTTTGTGACCTTTTAGCTACTTAAAACGTAAAAGTTTACTGTCATGACGGTAACATTTTGCCTCAAGCTTTAACTGTTTTCGGATCAGTAAAAAAGAATGTTTTGAACGTTAGGTTCATATGGAACTGTTTAAAGCAGTTCAGATCAATGTTTTTAAATTTTTATTTACTGCTTATTTCTTTCAGTGTAGTAGCCGAGCACCATTTTTTTTTTCTGGTTGGGTAATCATCACATGACCCCTCCCGCTCTGGGCGGAGCAGAAGGGAGTGTCAGACTCTTACTGACTAAAACCCACTCGTGTTCCTTCCTTAGCCCTTTATGTTCCGGGCCAGCAGCGGTAACCCTTTCGGACAATCCTGCTGACCCGGCAGGCTTCGGCCCTAAGGGGCCCCTCAATTTATGCTGACATCTCTTTGAGGCGCGCGTGGAACACGTACGCGCCGTCCGGCATGGGCCTGGTCCTGATCGGACAGTGATCTACAGCTGAGCACTCTGAGCTCATATTTTCAATGGTAAAAGTGACGTAGGTATTTGCGAAGGGCGCCCGTGGATTTGCCAACAGAATGTGACAGATATTGGGTTGGGTCATGCAAATTGCAATATACCGTTAGTGGTGGGTACTAGCATGGCCATAGATATCCGAAGCATGGCTGACAAACACCATAGAATTTTAAGTAGGTAGGCAATATTTTATCACACCATATTATACCGACGCGCTATCTATTTTATTTAAAAGTCAGCATGGTAGGTAAGGAGACTGGGACAGACTCAATGCGGAACGCGAAGGGCAGTGTGCAGACTGGGAGAGGCCTATGTCCATCAGCGGGATTGTCCGAAAGGGTTACCGCTGGCCCGGAACATAAAGGGCTAAGGAAGGAACATGGGTGGGTTTTAGTCAGTAAGAGTCTGACACTCCCTTCCGCTCCACCCAGAGCGGGAGGGGTCATTTGATGATTTCCCATCCGGAAAAAAAAGGCCTATGTCCAGTAGTGTACTGCGATAGGCTCAGTTGATTGATTATAGTATCAATTTTTTTTAAGGTAAAGTCTGGACTCTATTGAGTCCTGGTCTTTGGTACATAATGGTTTGTTCATTTAAATACTAAGATCATCTTGGTAAACAATATGAAAGGAGATGCTTAAACCTAGTGTAGGTATAAACTTACAAACAAAACGACCTTCCAGCAGTTTGTAGAAGTAACATCTACAGTATTTTGAATAAAACAATTTTCGGAGAAAAGCGGTCGTCATAAGCCCAATAAGAGTTTATCTTGTAAACCCATAGATATCCGTGTAAACCCATAGGGAATCATTATTTGGCAACATTATGAGGAAAGCAACAGTAAAATTTAATATTCCTAAATCTGATTTTCTGAGAAAATCCTAATTCTATTATTAGAATTTTCTTATACAAAAATAGTAAGTACCAGTTACTTCGTAAATGAATAAGGAGAAAGTACTTAAAATGGTTTCTGTAAATTACCTTAATTATGGCACGTGCCAGACAAACTTTAGTTTAATTGCTTAAGACGGTGCGATCTGAAGGTTGGTAACGCCGCAAATAGCTGTCACAATATTTCGCTGTTTTGATTGATTTATCAAGACTAAATGGCCGCACGGGTCTATCTTATAGGTTAAGCAACGCTGGCCGAAGTCGGTCCGTGGACCGTCCTTTACTTACCGGAACCTCCGTGACTTGGAAAGCACCTTAACCCGTTGGTCTCCGCTGTCATTCGTGGATCTTTGACAGTCGTGACAGGTAGTCAGAAGCCCGAAAGTCTTACAACCAGTCATTAATCACACTATATCACACTACTATTATATAGGCGAAAGTTTGTGAGTGTGTGTGTGTGTTTATATGTTTGTTACTTCTATACGCTTAAACGGCGGGACCAATTTTGATAAAATTTTGTATGAAGGTAGCTGACTCCTGGATTAACATATAAGCTACTTTTTATCCCGATATTCTCACGGGATCGACACTTACGCGGGTGAAACCGCGGGGCGCAGCTAGTTACTACATATATGACATATACAAATGAAATATCGCTCTGTAAAACTCTAGCATCCACTAACCCGCACTGGGCCCGTGCGGTGGATTATGGCCCACTTTCTAGCACAGAAAGAGGAGGCCTGTGTCCCGGCAGTGGGAACATTAAAGGCTGATTATGCTAACAGTCTGGCTACTCACAGGTGATTTGTGTTTGTAACAAGGTATTTTTGAGAGGCATCGTAGACGATGATAGGTCTTATTCGTGTTACTAACGAAGCAATTATGTTATTCGCTACACTAAACTATCTCAAATTACCTTGGTCAAACATTATCATACTATTACATATTTCGGTTTAGGCAAGGCTTACATTCAGGAGAAGTGACCTCGAAATGTCTCCGGTTTCTATTATAAATCCTTTGAAGGACGATCATAATCTGAAATTGTATTGTAAACCTTGAGAGGCCTTGAAATCTATATAATTATAGAGAGTTACTTGTAATTCGACGTAATATCCGTCAGGAGCTGATAGGGGGGCCAAAGTACAACAAATTGAACCCCCCATAAAAATTCGAAATATTTGAATTTTAAGGGCTTTCGATATAAATTCCAATTTAAAAAAAACTTCGTGTTGAATGGGTCCTATTAAAAATGATATTGTAGCTGGCACTTCAATTAAGCTATGAACATAATAATAATTAAAATGATGAGCGATTTACGAATAAGATCATACCAACCAATATTTTATAATTTTACGGAGCCATTATTAGCCCGGAAGTCTGATAACCAAGGAGTATCGTATTACCCAATAACTGAGTTGAGTCGCTCCATGTAAATATTGGTATTCAGCTGCATCCGGTTAGACTAGAAGCCGACCCCAACATAGTTGGGAAAAGGCTAGACAAATTATAGTTTTATTTAAGTTGTGGTGAGGTAAAACCAACTCAAAACACGATTATTTATCTTTGACGACAAAGCGTTCTGAGAAAACTTTTCCCGATTAAGTTTTGGAAGGCTGAAAATCTCGCTAAATAACTGCCTGAAAATGTGTTCCCCTGACAAAACAGTTGAGAGAAGCTTATTACATTTTCATAATCTGCTAGTAGCACAGAGGTCTATGCCCGGGTCTTTACCCTCCTTTGCAGTATGCCCCAAATACTTAATCAGAATAATCTTGGAAACTGAGCTAAATTAGGTCTTAGTCTTAAATTATAAATGGGAGGTTGAATAACATATTTCGGGACATTTTCAACCTTATTTTTTCTTGACCAGGAACCAGTTCTAATACTAATAACTCAAAAAGGTACTAAAAAAATTGGTAACATTTTTAAAGCTTACTTTCTTTAGTTTATAAAATATTTATTTGTCAAATCGGAGTGTATTATATATTTCGTAGACTTTCATAGCTTGGCTGCTCTCAAAACGGTAAAGGAAAACATTGTGGGGAAACCGGCATATCCAAGAATGGAAAAGTTCGAAGACATGTGACATCTACCAGCCCACTCCCTGTCGAAGAGAGGAGGCCTGTGTCCCGGACAGGAGTAGGAACAATATTGACTGAATATAGATTGCAGACCGAGATATATCTAAGAATATTTTTTTAATTGGTATAAATTTTAATGGTAATATGAATTTCAACAACCACTATTTAATATTGATTCACTCACCCCAATATGCTGTCCATCAAGAAACAGTTGCGGGATTAAGATCTGGTCGCTGTTCATCCTGTCCCGGATCTCGTCTTGATACTCGATGCTCATGAAGACATCCCGTTCCTCGTACTTCACCAGTAAGTTCCTCAGGATTTTCTTCACGAGGACGCATCGTTGGTACGTATCCCGGACGATGCCCATCGTCGTCGTGTACACTACCACCTTCCCAGCGTCTTTCTCTTTGTAACTCTGAAAAAAAAAAGAAAGAAAAGTTAAACATTATGCAAAGAAAAACTATAAAAAAGGCGGGGAATTCAGTTAACGGTAAAAGTAGAAAGATGGCGCTTTAGTGTAATTAAGAATAGCGCCATCTGTTAGATAGTGGTAGAATTGTTATGTCCACCTCTTTCGTTGTGCTCATAACATGGTAGTGCAGCACTTTCTAGACAGACAACGCTTTTCCTAATTTCCAACAATATTCATAGCTTAAACTGGATGTTATTAAAGTCGATAAAATTAAGCTTAGTTTCCCTCATTTCGATATTATGTGTACATTATGAAGACTCGTACTGTATTTACGTTGACTCCAATATGGTAGCTAGTGATAAAATACACAGCATCTAGTCGAAAAATCAAAGATATAATGACAGTAAGATTTTTTTCTTAAGCTGTTGGTATTTTTGAAGTGAAAACTTCTGTGCGTTTTCAGACCAATCAGTAATCTGTCATTGAATAATAATGTTTCGTGTAATCTAGGATCTATAAGAGGAACTTATATAACGTCTATATTTTAGCACTAGTTAACTCAAAAGCTCTAAAAACCTATTAACATCTTAGTGTAATTTATCGTAGCTTGTGCAACCTACCTATCACAGATATGAACACAGGTGCTAGTATTATCGTCGGAGTGTCAAGTGTCGACCGCAAATTCACATGTTTTACGATATAAACGGTCAAACGCTTTGCGTAACTTCCTATTAGCTATTATATACAGACGGTGTCAAAATTTATAAAAGTTGTGAGGGGCCCGTGGCTAAATAATAACAGCCGAACAGGTCGATCGATCAGGTTAAGCTTCGCTCGCGGTTGGTCTGTGGATGGGTGACCATCTTTACATACCATGGCCCATCCGTGCCTCAGCAAGCACGTTAAGCCGTTGGTCCCGGCTGTCATTCGTAGATCTTTGACAGTCGTTACGGGTACTCAGAAGTGCGAAAGTCCGACAACCAGTCTTACCAAGGGGTATCGTATTACCCAGTAACTTGGTTGTGGGTGGTCAGATAGGCAGTCGCTCCATGTAAAATACTGGTATTCAGCTGCTTAGACTGGAAGCCGATCCCAACATAGTTGGGAGAAGGCTACGCAGATGATGGTATCAAAAGTTGTACTATGGGCGCGGAAAAATAGCATTGGTTGTGATAGTTAAAAGTTTTGAGCTAATAATTCATAGAACGATGGAGCTTGTTATGAATAAGAGGATAATACTTTCACTAATAATTATAACCCTAGAGGGTACAAAACCTACTACCAAAGTGACCAACACTGAGTGTGAAGCTGTTGCCGACATTTTCGCGCATTTTAGTCTTTTTCAAGCATCTTTGTGAGTAATATAGGGGTTTATTTATAAACGATGACTAAAGTTAAGTGACGTTCAAATGTCAAAAATGCACGTATAAACAGTCGCAAATCACTATTTAACTTTATGCAACATTTATGAATAAAGGGGATAATGCTAACGATACGAGAGCAATTAGAACAGTAACATATTTGTATTTCGTGTAGGGTACCTACAATAAAGAGTTAGAAACCTATATCCGGGGAAATGTAAGTAAGGTAGGCACTGTTTTAATTGTCCAACAAGAATACTGTAGAAGACATTAAGTGACCAACAGTACTTTTACAACAACAATGACGTAACTAATTACGAGAGATGTTTCATACTACTATCTATTTGTGACGTAACAAGGTACGCAACACATGTCCAATAGATTCGATGACACGCTCTGTAACGTGTCATTTATTGATGACGGGAACCAATCGATTTGATGCTTCTAAAAGGTATATCTTTTGCGACCATAAAATCGATTTTCACACTTTTCCAAATTGTGAATTTCTAGTGGAATACAGTTCAGCGCCTAGAACGACAGTAAGTATTGAAATAAAAAAAAAAACCATCCACAGACCAACCGCGCTAATCAATTTTATATGGGCGCAAACGACATAGTGATAAGGCAATAAAAAAAAAACTCCCAGAATGACGTTTTCTATAATCAGAGATAATATTTTATGAAGTTGACAAAAGTAGCATTTTCTTATAAGTGCAGATAACTAAACCTAACCAGAAGATACCTAAGAGCAAGACCAGTCGTTAAACCAATGTCTTTTGTAACCTAAAAGGTGCGTGAATTTGCAACATCAGGACAAAATAATATTCATAAGTGTAATCTTGCTGGTGTAATAAGCACTCCTGTTATGTCCACTTGCTCTTTCTATAACAAATCGGCTTACTAACACACACTTACTTAATCCTTATAATAATCCTCACTATAATTCTAAACAGTACGGCAGGACGCACGTCAAACGTAACAAAGCCAGTATAAACCGAGCTCTTATTCTGTTGAAGCTCCTCACATCGCTAGGCCAGCAAGTTCGCAGTCAGTATTACCACTAACGGCAGCCTACTGTTCTCTTTTAAGGCTAAGTTTTTCGACTTATGCGCTGTCCACCTGTTTCTTTTCTTCACCTGCAGTTACTATAAATAGGTGTTTGTTGTCAAGTTGCGTCAAACCTGCTCATCCTCATAGTTAGATAAATGTTTTGACTGGCGTTGTGTTTTAATTTATCGATATAAGGGAAATCGATTATATATTATTAAGTTGTTTTTTCTATATTCAATTTTTGCGATTGATAAATCAGGTTTTATTAAAATGAAGCAAACTTTTACTATAGCTTATGCGGAAACTACTTTTGTGTAGGTACGTATGTAAGTATACATTTGGTTTCGTGCTGATCGTCTTTCTGACGAAAAAAGGCTCTTTCTTTTTTACCATGGATGCCAAACGAGGAGTGCTATTCTAGAACTTTTTTTTCTAGAGCTAAGTTTCATTCAACTCAGCCTATCGCAGTCCACTGCTGGACATAGACCTCTCCCAGACTGCGCCACAGCACCTTGTCCTCCGCCTTCCGCATCCAGTCTACCCCAGCCACCTTCTTTAGGTCGTCGGTCCATCTAGCTGGGGGGCGTCCCACACTACGCTTGCCAATACGCGGTCTCCACTCCAGGACTCGTCTGCTCCACCGGCCATCGGTCCTTCGACAGACACGGCCAGCCCACTGCCACTTCAGTTCAGTTCAAGTTTCATTATGGGTACCTAATCATAATCCTTAGAAACATTACAAAGGTTCGTGCCCTAAAACATGCAGCCAAAGTAACCTCTGCGCTGCCACCACTGACCTCTATCATACAAGTACAGGTCAGTGGCTGCCACCCACCGATAACGCCGTAGAAGTGGTAAAGTTTTGGGCTAACAAATTTTAAATATCTGTCGTGCCAGCCACACGAAAAAGAAGATTACGAAGGTTGACCTATGGAACCTCCACAACTAAACTAAGACAACATCAAACCAACCACTCAAACAAGTCAACAACTCAAACGTCACCAGAATAAAACAAGTAATAAGAGCATTTACGCCGTACGGCATTTCATTAAACTTTCAAGCCCTTGTTTTTCGAAATGAAAACTTCTTAAGGATAAGCAGGATACAAAGGGCTAAAAAGTTACTTAAGAAAATTTTCGAAATATCTTATTTAAAAAAAGATAAATGGAAATCTCTGTTTCTATGGAAAATCAGTCTAATATGGCTGTGAACGTCACCGAAATAAAACAAGTATTACCGAAAACTGCAGACTCAGTTATATCACAATCTTGAGACCGGCTGACACACAGTCTACACTCAGTCTTACGTCATTAGTCACACATATATGCAACCTCACCAAACGACCTTCCCTGTTCGTGTAACACTTTACTTAAACTAAATATGGAGGTTTATGGCCGTTTTTGGTGCAGAGAAAATTGGTACGAAATTAATTTCCGGATTGACAATATGCGTAATAAATGAATTGCAACTTCTTGCTTGTCACATTAGCATACTTTAGTCGGAATTCACCATCTTTTTAATCACAAGTGAAAGTTAAGATCACATTAAAAAATATACCTACTTATATAAATATTTCACATTACGTGGGCACTTATGAAATTTCAAAAGCTAGGTGCACGGCTCCAATTGGTCGTTTCCTATGGAGAAGAGCCAGCAAGAAAATCCACGGTTACTCTTTTATATAAAAAACTAGCAGCGCCCCGCGGTTTCACCCGCATAAGTGTCGATCCCGTGGGAATATCGACATAAAAACTATCCTATGTCCTTCCCCAGGATGCAATCTATCTCTCTGCCAAATTTTATCGAAATCTGTTCAGTGGTTTAGGCGTGAAAAGGTAACATACAGACAGACAGACAGAGTTACTTTCGAATTTATAATATTAGTATGGAAGTATGGGTAATTGGCTTTTGCAATGTTTTCAAATTACAATGTTAATAGTTATGCGAGGAAAGTGTAGGCCTGTCAACAAGTACCAGGTACTTAACAAAATGGAAAATGGTCTACAAATCTACAATCTACGGGCCTAATTATGAACATTGTACGAGCGGGAAAAGGAGCACTAGTGTCATAAAACACTATACCTACATAACATAGAAAATATGATGAACATAGATAAAAGTAACGCTCAGCCTTCCATGGTAGCTACTACAGGCCGACCGCTTAACTGGGACGTTGCCTGAGGTAGCTGCGCGGTGCGGGAGGGATGATAGTTGTCACAAGTTGACGAATCACTGAGCTCTCGCGTCACGTCACCACGCCCCTCCCGCAGCGCGCTGCTACCTCAGGCAAGGTCTCAGTTAAGCGGTCGGCCTACAGTTAAAAGCATTCTGGGTCGAATAAATGAACATTCAAACCACTAATGCTCGGTTCCTTTAAACAAAAAACTAATCATTTTGCTTACCTATTGTAGCGTTTTTACAGCTAAACTGGGATATAAATAGGTTCGTAAGCAAAATTTACCTGTGATAGCTACTTCCATATGGGAGTGTCTACTATGCAAAGCTATCAGGTCTTTGCCTGATAATTGGTAAACCCACCAAGACTATTAATTTTAACCATTAACGGTCCGTTAATTATAGGAATCGGCCATTAATCATTTGCGGGGTAGACGACGAAATTCTCAATTGATTAGTCTCTTTTGTCACGTTAAAATTCTTACGTTATTATTAATGGTCCTCTTTGACTCGTAATTTACTGCCAGCTGACCACATGGCGACCTTCTGTTTTTATGTACGAGAAGTCTTTGCACTCTCTTAACTGTTTTGTTGGTATAGTCTTGGGGTATCTGCATCGCCACATGCTAACTACGCATCAATCATGACGTCACGCAAAATCTTGCACCGCTAGCAGAGTTTAACGCGTAATCATCTGCCTAGCCTTTTCTCAACTATGTTGGTGTTGCTTCCAGTAAAGCACGTAAAGCCGAGTCTTTGGTCAAATGGACCCACTCGAAATAGACCCACGTGATCACTCAACCCAATCACATTTTGAATAGGTCGACTGGGTCCATAGACCCACTGCCCAATTTCATCCCGGCTGTCATTCGTGGATCTTTGACAGTCGTTACGGGTAGTCAAAAGCCCGAAAGTCTGACAACCAGTCCTACAAAGGGTTGTCGTATTACCCAGTAACTGGGTTGTGGAGGTAAGATAGGCAGTCGCTCCATGTAAAATACCGGTATTCAGTTGTATCCGTTTAGACTGGAAGCTGACCCCAACATACTTGGGAAAAGGCTAGGCAGATGATGAGGTCGTAGCAGTAAGCTAAAGCTTCAGTATTACTGTATCAGCTGATTCTTGTTACCACTTACAATGGAAAACGAAAGTTACACCATCAGAATAAACTCTACACTTTATCACCTAAAGTTAACTCATTAAAACTATGGCCATAGAAGGTAACAAAGTCTTTCCACTGCTTACGTCATCATTTCTCCAGTCATTCATATTGCGTCACCTGCCCTAAGACCCCACAGTTTAGTGGTTTTCCAAGCTTGCAACATTCCTTAGGTTACCACATTTATAATTTACTGGTTAACGTGAAGAAAATTACTAGAAAGGTTTCCATATTATCCTGAGTAAGTATTGCAGGAATTATGCAAGTTATGCAGTTGGTATTTTGTAACTGTGCCAATGTTTTTTGTTGCATGAATTCACAGAAAAGTATATTACTCATACGCATACGACTGTAACTACTCTGTTTTATAATGATTTATATGAGAACTAGCAGCGCCCCGCGGTTTCACCCGTATAAGTTTCGATCCCGTGGGAATATTGGCATAATAATCCTATGTCCTTCCCCGGAATGCAATCTATATCTCTGCCAAATTTTATGGAAATCCGTTCAGTGGTTTAGGCGTGAAAAGGTAACAGACATACAAACACACTCACAAACTTCCGCCTTTATAATATTAGTGTGATTATGTTCGTTAGCTCTATAATACCAGTGATATCTGCCACCACCTTCAGTATTTTTCCTTCACTCTGCTTCAACTTAATTGGCGTCTAACAGTTATTGCCTCAAGCTCCGCTAAATGCGGTTAACGTTAACCGTGGACATTCACACATACCGTATAACCGCAACCAATCAATTGACCTCATCTATTAACCTTGCACAGAATTGCAAAATTAATTCACACGTAATCATATTTCAAAACACTAAATTCATCTTAAAAAGATTTATATAATTTCGTTGAGTTTATGAAAGGCAGGTCACTTATTGCCGGGGGGCATAAACGGACTGCACACGTGAAGCGCACGACGCTTGTCCCCAAAAGGTAGGTGAGCACTCGGACCCCGTAACCCTAGTGTTTCAACCGAAAACGGCTCAACGATATAATTACTAATAAAGTTGTAAAGTGTCCTGTCAGCTGCACGTTACAGGAACTGATGGACGCTGGTGAAGGCGCCAAACAAGTAGCCGAATTCTGGGACGAGTCCATTTAGATTGCTATCGACACGCTAAGAAGAAGAAGAAGAAGATATTTATATCATTGAGCCGTATGCATATATTTGCATCTTTTGAAGTCTTCTGCAGCAGCTGTAGAAACCACTACAGCACAGCTTGCCGAGGTTATTGCAAAGGCCATCCTGCATCTCTTATTTGATAGCCAACTAAATTCGTATGCTGAATTTGACAGTCAAGTTTGTGGCAACATAATCGGTTCAATCTACAAATCTTCTGACCCGGTAGCGGGGTCGCCTACTGTCACCAGAGTCATCAGTTATATAATTTGATCTATGGTGTAAGTTTCGATCTTGATCACCGGAAACTTCTTAAGCAATCGGACCCACAAATCAGTCGATAGATTTTAACCGTAGCTGCGTAGGAACAACTTCCTTTTAATAGTAATACTCATATTACTGAGAGTAAATGCGTAACTTGTACTTAATTTAAGAGTAAGTAAGTTCAACATGAGCCGCTACACTATGACCGCTGGGCAAAAGCCGGCCCAGAAAGTGATGGAGAGATGATCAGGACGTTTACCAGCAGCCTTTGGGCAGTTTCGAGGTGGCACGCGAAAAAGATTTCCTGGAAGGATTTGGGACATGCCTTTCCCTAGCAGTGGGACAGTACAGGCTAACAAATATGATTGATCATTATCATCAACTTTTTCTTCTTCTTTTAGGGTTTTTTTTTGCTGCAGTGCCAATAAACGCATTCTTGTTTCAATCCACATAAAACCGAAACATGGCATAATTATTATAATATCATAAAACAGGTGCATATTCCCACCAGAAAAAACTACTCGCAACCCAAAATGTTTGTTAAACTCAGGAATTCGGTAAGCGACATCCGATACGACACGTGCATCTACAGGCAAGTGTGCCCGAACCTTTAGCCTTATTTACGGTAAGTAACCATAGTTGGTGCTATTAAGAATGAACCGCCAACCGCTGCCATAGAATAAAACTTCATACAGCGTGTATTGGAAAGGTGTGGTAAAGACCATCAAACTGTACAGTCACGAGCATAAGTATGTGTACACTTGGCTTTATTCAAAGGCGATTTTCTCTTTTGTTTTTTAATGAAATTGTATGTTATTACGAACATAGTATTTTCGAACCCATAGGTTTATGTAGTGTCGTATTTCAACTTTGCATTCGTTATTTCTTGAAAAAAATGGCAATTAAAAGTTGCCAAGTGTTGACATATTAGTGCTCGTGACTGTACAACCTTCTCTATGGAATCAACATCGTAATTGTGAGAAAAATATCAACTGTCCCATACAAAACTTCAATACCAACTCGACCCAAATATCGTCGTCGCTCGCATGACTAAAAGTCCTATTTCATTTTTTAGCTGCTTTGAGTTTAGGACAACTACATTTTTCTATTCGTGATTCTTTACATTTTTCACTAACCGTCGTACCTGTATGTTATTTGGATCTCAAAATATAACCATTTTGAAAGGCAACAAAATGTAAAGAATCACGAATAGAATAATGTAGCTGTCCCAACCCAAATCAGCTAAAAACTGAGATAGGACTTTTAGGCATGCGAGCGACGATCTATGAGACAACTGATATAATATATTTTTTGTCCCATGGAGAAAGTTATTCAGTTCGGTGGTCTATCTACCCTTAAATTTGGCCACACATTTCTGATTCACGCTGTACAGGTCTGTTCTTTGGACTTCTCTACGGTTTTCATATTCTATGCCGCCCGCTGCTTACGTCACTGGCATGCAACCTAAGTGGACATTGCGCACTAAGTGAGATTAAGCACTTTTAGCGGCAAGTTGAGCGAGACTTATGTGTTTACTTGCAAAATAGTTGGGACGGAATTTATGTAAATGAGGATTCTTGGAGACTGACGAAATTTTTCGAGAATTTATTGAACTTTGCAAATGACAACACCCAGCACTTGGAAAAATTATGGCACTCTTACAAATTTGGATTATTTAGAACGACGAGTAGCATTATCGGGATATAACGTTCCCACTGCTGGGACACGCACACAGGCCTCCTCTCTATGAGATGGAGTGGGCCATAATCCACCACGCGGACCCAGCACGCTTAGGTGGATACGAAATAAGATGATTTTAAAAGCATGAAGGCTACAGGCAATATCATGGATATCGAATGAAAATAGATGACCCAAAAAAAGGGTAATGACCGCGACTTACCGAGTTGTAGGTAGGTCGTTGGTTGCTGAATGCCTTAATTACAGAAACAATTAAAAAGCCATTGTGACTCGCATGAACCCACGTTCGATACGAAGGGTTAATAGCCAATTTCAGTTTCGAGTTTCAATTGAACGTTTATGTACTAAAATATTAGCACCCAATCTCTTATCACACTAATATTATAAAGGCGAAAGTTTGTGAGTGTGTGAGGGTGGGGGTGTGTTTATATGTTTGTTACTTCTTCACGCTAAAACGGCTGGACCAATTTTGATAAAATTTTGTATGAAGGTAGCTCACATCCTGGATTTACATATAGGCTATAGGCATATAGGCTTTTTATCCCGATATTCCCACGGGATCGAAACTTATGCGGGTAAAACCGCGGGGCGCAGCTAGTTATATTATAATTGCGACCAATCCAAGTCTTGCAAAGTTTAAGATCAAAATCATAGATTACCTTTTTTTAACCTTTCTGCAAGTCGTATTAAGACCACTAATTCATCATCTGCCTAGCCTTTTCCCAACTATGTTGGGGTCGGCTTCCAGTCTAATCGGATGCAGCTGAATACCAGTATTTTACATGGAGCGACTGCCTATCTGACCTCCACATCCCAGTTACTGGGTAATACGATATCCCTTGGTAAGACTGGTTGTCAGACTTTCGGGCTTCTGGCTACCTATAACGACTGTCAAAGATCCACGAATGACAGCCAGGACCAACGGCTTAACGTGCTTTCCGAGGCACGGAGGGGTCACGGTAAAAAGATGGTCACCCATCCACAGACCAACCGCGGCAAGCGTAGCTTAACCTGATCGATCGACCTGTGCGGCTGTTACCACTAATTATGAATTATTATTGAGTAGGAAGTCGACTCCGTCACGGCTATTGAATGGGAAATTATTGCCTGTCGATAATAATAGGCGGGAAATAATAGCGTGACGTATTGAGGAGTGGACAGATTTGTACTACAATAAGCAACTACGGATATGTCGTATGATTTATATAACAGATGTAGGTATAAATAGCTGTCAATAAACTATGTAAAATATTCAAAAGGCTTGCCCAGAGATAATCCCACTATGTGTTCTTGCTTAATGTTCGCTTTAAATTTAGAAAGAGGTTATTAAAGTTATTGTACCAATTTATATACAGAACCAGAAAGTCCTGTAGTTTTAATAAAAAAAATTAAACGTGTTTTTCTTAACCTTTAAAAAAATACTACCTATTGTCAAATATTTTTTTTACGTTTATACAGGTTTATTAGTAAAACATTAAAAACCTCTTAAGAGGTCATTGTACTCATCATTATGCACAACTTTTACTATAGGACCAAACCTGAAATTGGGAAAAAAAAATCAGCTGTTCCCTACATTTTGACGAGTTATACGACCATAACTGTAGGGAACAGCTGATTTTTTTTTCGCGATTTCAATTTTGGTTCCAACCCTGTTTATGTCAAAAAAAACTAACCCAATAGCCTCCACGAGTGCATCATCGGCCTATAACGTTCCCACTGCTGGGACACAGGCGTCCTCTCTGTGGGCCGTAATCCACCACGCGGGCCCAGTGCGGGTTGGTGGATGCCACATGTCAACGAAATTTTAGTTCTAGGACATGCCGGTTTCCTCGCGATGTTTTCCGTCATCGTTTTGAGAGCAGTAGTGATGAAATTGAAAACACAAAGTAAAGTGCCTGCCCGGATTCGAACTCACGACCTCGTACCTAAGTTGGTTATCTGATCTGTCATCACTGGTCCAGTTGATGACACCGCAATTAGTTGCATATTTATCAAAACCTACACATGACCTTAACATTTTTTAACTCCTACTTAATGTCCATTGCTAAATTATGATAATTCTATGACACCCAGAACTAATGCAGGTTTGCCTTGCAAAATAAATTAGTTTATTTGTATCAATGAGATATTAAGTAAGGCTATTGAGAAATGACTTTGACTGTATTGAAAATTATAATGATGTATATAAATCTTATGTAGTAATTGGGTAATGAATCGTAACTGGCTCAAGTGAATTATCTTGAACTAGCAGCGCCCCGCAGTTTCCCATGGGAATATCGGGATAAAAAGTATCCTATGTGTAAATCCTGATTATAAACTATCTTTGTGCCAAATTTCATTCACATCCGTTCAGCAGTTTTTGCATGAAGAAGTAACAAACACACTCACAAACTTTCGCCTTTATAATATTAGTGTGATAGACTCGTACTATAATTTACTGACCACTGTTAGTAATTGCAGTAGTCTTGAATAAGTAGGTGTTTTTATTCTAGTTTTTTTTCGAAACGTTGGTAACAGCTTTCATAAAATATCAAAATATTCTTAAGCTTCTTAAAAGGTCTTAGGAAAAAAAAAACTTTCTTTTCAGATATTTTAGAAATTAGTAAGCTATTCTGGCATCGTAGGACCATAGCAGGTTACGTTCTATTGTTTCTGCCAACCCCCAAGGAAAGAGAGCGTGAGTTTATGTATGTACTAGCTGCGCCCCGCGGTTTCACCGGCATAAGTTTCGACCCCGTGGTAATATCGAGATAAAAAGAAGCCTATATAATAAATCAAGGTGTCAGCTACCTCCATACAAAATTTTATCAAAATTCGTCCAGCCGTTTGAGCGTGAAGAAGTAACAAACATATAAACACACACACTCACAAACTTTCGCCTTTATAATATTAGTGTGATGTATGTACCTATACCTACTCCATTTATTATAGCATTAAAAAATAACGGCCAAATACTCGTAACATGTTGTAATATTGTTGATGACTTCATTTTACAGTATTTTTATACTTAAATGTAAATGGTGAATAGATTACATTCCTATAAATTTTATCGTTAAATAACGGAACTTAGTATAAGTTTATATCGAAATAACGAAAGGGTTATGACCGTTATTTTTCTAATGATTTCTAATGCTAATAAATGGGGTCCCGATTGCGGTAATTTAAAATATGTTCAATACGTGCGCGTTTCATCTCTGCTTGAGTTCCAGTAGCAGTCCAGTCGGTGCGGAATTTGGTATCGCGGTAAAGTTCACGTGCTAACAAAGATGAAACAAAGCTGGAACGCAATTGGGCTTTAGGCAAATATAAAATTTTAGAGATGTGACTTTAGTATTGATGAATAGTATGCTTTTTAAGTGTAGTCTACCATCGATTTGAACATTTATGGGTTAGCTCTACTGCGTTCTGACAGTTTGAGTTTTGACAGATGCATCTCGGTCGCTGTTTTTTTGTTTTTTGTATGCAACTCAAACTCAAAAGTATGCGAGCGTTTCGAAGACATTTATTTATATCCTACTTGGAAATGATTCAAGTGGTTATAAAACCACTTGAATCACTTCCACTTAAAATCACTACACGATGAGGAATCTAGTGAAAGAATTTTGTGCCAGTTCCTGTTCGCAATTCGGGCCCTGTAAGTTATACAAGTAAATCTACCAACCCGCATTGGGCCTGCGTGGTAGATTACGGCCCACTCCCTCTCATAGAGAGGAGGCCTGTGTCCCAGCAGTGGGAACATTATAGGTTATACAATTAATAGGCTCTATCACAGCAACACTTTAAACAGAGACACATCTCAATTACCTACATCTAACCTTAAAACGAAACGCTTATAAAACGGGCCGTAATCCACGAATCCCATAAACTACCCGCCAGTACCACTAAGAATGCCACCTGACACCTGTAACTCAAATCAGCATACTAATACTTGCATACCTCATTATAACGTGTCTGATTGAATTTACTATCAGCTAAAGAACTAATATAAACATCTGACTAAACCTACCTGGTCACGATTTAGTTAACATACCACAGATCATGGAAAACAAGGTAGATATGGCAAAAATATATCATCATCATCATCATCATCAGCCTATAGCAGTCCACTGCTGGACATAGGCCTCCCCTAATGAGCGCCATAGCGCCCTGTCTTCAGCTTGACGCATCCAGCATCTGCCTGCAGTCTTTCGCAGATCGTCATCCCACCTGGCCGGAGGGCGTCCCACACTACGTTTGCCGAGTCGCGGTCTCCACTCAAGAACTCGTTTACCCCAGCGGTTGTCGGTTCTTCGCGAGATATGGCCGGCCCACTGCCACTTCAGCTTGCTAATTCTTTGAGCTATGTCGATAACTTATCGAAAGTTATCGACATAGCTCAAAATATATAGAGATCATAATATTATTATGATTAAAATTGACATATCTACAGTGTGTTCATCGAGTTTGATGCATTTAGGTACAATAAACTTGTCAGAAGAAATAATTTGGTATTTATTAAAGCTGAAGAATTTGGTTTTTTGTTTGAACGCGATAATCTCTGAAACTACCGGTCGGATTTAATTAATTATTTTTGCATTTGATAGCCCAATCCTTGAGAAGATACTACAGCCAACTCCTTCTAGAAGAGAGGAGGCCTGTGTTACAGCAGTAAGAACATTATAGGCTGATTGTGTTTACGCTAATAAGGATGATCAGACAGAACTGCAATTCTGCTTTCCCTAACCTTCTGCATGTACTAAAGTAATGAAAGGAATTCTTAACGATTGTATAATAAATGTTGGTGAAAAAGCTTTAAAAGTAAGCTCAAGAATCAAGGGAATCATAGAAACAATATTCAAGACCAATTATTAACTTGCCAACCTAAAAAACCTGCTGCCACTAAAACCCGTTTAAAGCCATAACTAAATATTTCCAAAAAAAAAAAAAAAGCCACGGCATATTTCTCTCTTCTATGATCTTAGTCCACGACCTTGTGAGGCTAACCAGTCCGGTGTCGGACCGGTACGAACCGGTCCGGGGAAACTAGGGAACCGTGGATATCATTAATTTGTATGTGAAAGTTTGTATGAGTCGGAATGCTCAGGAATGTTGGTGAATTCTATTTATGTTGTTAGAAGGGCTTTTGGATTGGTGTTTTAACGTGTATTTGAAAGCTTAAACATTATAGTTTAACTAGATATTTTGTGTAACTTAACTAAAAATAAAAGAAGCCGCCATTATGTCTCCTATCTCAGCTTTTATAAATCCGCTTAGTAGTTTGTGATAAAGAATTATGACATTATCTAAAAAATATTTTTGCTTTTGATAGGCCAGTACTTAAGGAATGTTATAGGTTATTTAACATCAAGCTACGACTCATAGGAGCCAAGCAAAAATAAAAAATAAACAGAAGAATGCTAAACAAAAACGTTGGGATATAAGAAACACAAATAGCAAAAGCAATACCTACCTAATGCTTTGACGTCAACTACGCCGTAGGAATTAAAATAATACCTACTGTTTTATAAACATCATCATTTCATTTGTGAAGTGTGGATATTTCGGCAAAAATAAGATCGTTCATTGAAGCTTTGCTGAAAGAAGGCCTGAATTTAGTTTTGGACATTTATGGCATTAATGATAATCTGAATTCAACAATTATGGGATGCAATCTATCTATATATATAAAATGGTAAACTGACTGATTGTTGATATATCAACGCACAGTCTAAACCGCTGCTCCTAGAGACATGAAATTTGGAGGGTGTGTTCTTTGTGAAGAGTAGGTATCCACTAAGAAAGGGTTTTTCGAAATTCCACCCCTAAGAGGGTGAAATTTTACGCGGACGAAGTCGCGGGCAGAAGCTAGTTAGTGTATATGTAGACCATATTTCGACAATATCACTTTTTTTTTTGGTTACCAGGCATAGTAAATGTAATAGTTTAAACATCATGCATGCATGTTTTGAAGTGAAATAAACAAATTATTATATTATTATATCAATCTAAAACACCAGTTCTCCTATAATGTTACCTCATTATAGGAGAACTGGTGGTTTAATGGGGCTAGCCGTGACTTACGAGTGGTAGGTCGTAGGTTTGAAAAGAGACAGGCGCCTTGCTTTATGTAAATTATTCATCACCATTCACCACTGCTCTCAAAACGGTAAAAGAAAACATCGTGAAGAAACCGACATGTCCTAGAACCGAAAATTCGAAGACGTGGCATCTTGCAACCCGCACTTGGCCAGCGTAGTAGACACAGACCACTGCATGTCACCGAGAGAAGGCCTGTTGCCCAGCTGTGGGAAAATTATAGGCTGATTCATTGCCTAGCCTTTTCCCAACTATATTGGGGTCAGCTTCCAGTCTAACCGGATGCTTCTGAATACCAGTATTTTACATGGCTGATTATGGTTATGCAAAAGGTAAACATTCACACATACACAAATACTACATAGAGTACTCCTTTTCCGCAATCAGTAGGAACTTTCTTCAGGGAAATGGACAATGACGCTGACGTTCTAATGTGAGACATAAGTAAGACATCGGTCATTGGCAATGGACGGTTCATGTTGATCGTCACGCGACTAGCTGAGCTTCCGAGGATATTATAATACGTTTTGTATTTAAACTGATATTACATATTATCTAAGCAATATTTTATTGGTAACCCATAGGAAATCTAATAAACAATCTCGATTGATTAAAGAGATGCGTCCTTAAGATGGGTCTGTGTTCAAAAAGTCTCCAATAGTAGAATACCTCACAGGGACGAGCTGTTGGGTTTTGAAGATCCGTGGCATATCTATTGTGCGCCATTTTGAAAATGGCGGCCCCCTTTCAAACTCCTTTGTACCACCTGTGACACACATGTGTACTAGCTGGTACTAATGAAGTTAAACTCTCCGTTAAAAGATGAAAGGGCTAATCTAAAGAATATAATAACTTTGTTATATCTACAGCTAAACAACATTGTTGAGTTCCTATTTGAATAGAGTTGGTGTAATTGCAAGCTTATGAGATATACAAGAGATTTAGCAAATAAGTAACTTTGTTTCTCAAGATGGAGTGTTTTTTTCACTGGAAAAATAAAAATACAAGCAGAAACAAGAAAATCAAAATCAATCACAAGAAAAAAGATGGAAACTATTGGAATTGGAACTATTTACCCATGGAGGACTTAACACCTGATGTTTAAGATCCTTGGTTCTTTAGGTAACCTTACTAATCAAGATATCCAATTAGAACCTACATCTCTTCTATCACGTATACACCCCGTTGTTTACAACCCAACACAAATGACTAAGCATGTATCTAATTACAATATTATAAGACAAGGGCAACCAATGCAATAAAGTATTAAGTTGCCAAACATACATTTGTGAAATATACACCTTTGCACTCGTAATCCAATAACATTACTTAATGTTTTCTAAGTAACTAATATCAGGTTGTAACATTTCTATTAATTTAAAAAGGTTGGTTTTCATTCATTCTGTTGTGAAGATTGATTCTTTATACTAATCGAAATTAAGGTCACTGATCATAATATTCTTAATCCCAGGAATATCATCTTTCATAACATTCAGTCGAAGCTGTTGACATTGATAATCAAACACCGTATCTTCAATAGTTAAAAGCATTGACCAACGTCAGCAGTCTAATTATGTAAATCACTCCTAATGACAATTGCTTTAATTTGAAAATATATTGCCGAATGTTTATACATAACTAGCTGACTTGGCAAACGTTGTTTTGTCATATAAATTATGTCTAGCTGCCCAGCGCTACTTCGTTCGCGTGGTGTCCTACCCTTTACCCTACCCTACCCCTACCCTACTCCTACACTACTCCTACCCTACTCCTACGCTACTCCTACCCTGCTCCTAACCTATTCCTACCCTACTCCTATACACTACTCCTACCCTACTACTATAAGTAAAAAAAAAATATATATAAAAAGTATCCTAAGTCCATCTCCTGGTATATGTTTCTTATATGTTCTCATAATATGTTTCGCCCAAAATTCAGCTGCACGAACTGCGCACACTAACGCAGGCAGTCGAAAGATGATCAAGTGCACTGGTGACAAGGCATGCGGCGCAGGAAGAAAGTGGTCCATTTTTTGTGGGGAGGTGCCGCATTCGCATTTTAAATCTTAGCCGTCCGTGAACCCCATCAGTGGAGAATGTCTTTGCAACGGCCGATTTGTGTTCGAAGTCTATTTAGAGATTTCGAAGTCGGCCTGAGGGGGGGTCTTGGTATGTAAAGATGGTTTCCACTCATCCTCGCACCAACCGCGGCAAGCGTAGCTTAACCTATCGACCCATGCGGCTGTTATTACTTAGCTATACAAGTGATGTAGGTTCTATACAGTGGGATGCAAATAAAGTAATTGATACTTTTGAATTAAACGATCAAGCACCTCACAAAGCGAATAATTCTTACACATCTTACGTAAAAAGGTCTTTACAAATTGATTACAATAAATCCAAGCTATAGAAATGTTACTAACAATGGCGGCATGTCCTTCCCACGCTTTCAAGTTGACGTTTGGCAAGAATGGCGCATGCGTGATGAACATTCTTGTGTGTGACGACATCACAGTGTTGACCGCTAAATATTAAGTGGTTTGAAGTCCTTGGTCAAGAATTTTTGGGTTTTGATAAATCTATATAAATAAAATTTTAATGCTTGGATATTGATGTATGTATAAATGATTTGGCTATTTTTCTTTCAAAATGTTCGCAATAATCCGAATTAGATTTGACGGAAAAAAAAACGGAAAAGATACCCGGAAAACTGAAAGTGCTTTTTTCTATGGGTTTTTTGTATAAACTTGAGACCATATTGAAATTTTGACATGACTGCTAGTTAATAATAGAAATTAACGTTGCGACATCTGCAGACACTGAAGGTTTGGCTAATGCACTAAGTATGTAGGGTTCGACTACAGTATGGATACAAATATGAAGATAGTTTTTCAGGGTCTGTGTGCAAATGCAATTTTTTCGTTCAGTCACGAGCAAAAGTATGTGTACACTTGGCTTTATTCAAAGGCGATTTTCTCCTTTTTTTTTAATGAAATGTTATACTAGTAGGAACATAGTATTTTCGAACCCATAGGTATATGTAAAGTGTCGTATTTCAACGTTGCATTCGTTATTTCGTGAACAAATCGCAATTTAAAGTTGCCAAGTGTTGACATATTATTGCTCGTGACTGTTCGTAACAGTACAGGATATAGAAGGGCTACATATTTGAAGGAAAATAGATGTCCGATAGGTACTTTCAATAATTTCTTACTGAAGAATGATTATGTCACTGGTAAAACAAAACAACGGATTAAAAACAACAAAGGCTATTGTTTTCCAATCTTATATGTTCATTACCTTTATTATGTCATTCCCTTTGATAATACCTGGGAAAAACGATAAAAACAGATAAAACCCGTATCCTTACTTCCCTTTTAAACTTATGCTACTTCAAATAAATGTTATCTTTATATATACAGTTCTTTATGTACAGTCAACAATAGAGATAAGTATGCAGGATCGTCGGATATAGTTGACGTTTAGTAAGAAACCGATAGATGTTCTCGAATAAAATTTAATTTTATTAATAGAAAACAAAGAGCTCATTTATCAAATTAAATTTCAGTCAACATCATCTATCGGTTTCTTACTAAACTTCAACTATATCCGACGGTCCTGCATACTTATCTCTTTTGTTGAGTGTACGTGTGTATGTATTTTTTTTCGTGTGTTTGAGTGGTACAGACTGACAATTGGACCCGGTAGGTGGCGCTGTTCGGCCAGGACAACGTCTGTCAGGTCCGTTAGTTGTGATAAAACCTTTTCTGAGGCATAGATTATTATGAATTCTAAGAACAGTGAAATATTCAAGACCATGAAGTTTTTTCTCGTTAGCTTATAAAAATCAAGCCTAGTAAAAGATAAAAAGGCGCTTATCAAATATAATCCAGTTTATAAAATAATATTACTGTAACTTTTTTTCTAAAGTAAAGATTATGGTTCCCTATCCATTTGCATAAAATTTTAAGACCTAATATAACTTGGCATACTTTTGTTTGTCCTAATTATATTTTCGCATAATAGTATTTACGCATAACAGCTTACGCATAATTTTTTACGCATAATTTCTATAATCATAATAATGATTAAGCATAACATTCTGAAGCATAAATTTATTAAGCAGAACATTCTAAAGCATAACTTTATTAAGCATAACATTCTTAAGCATACATTTATTTACGCATAATGATATTAAAGCATATTTTATAGGCATAACAATGAAGTAAAATATGCCTAAAATATGCCTGAAAACACCTGAATACACCTGAAATAATATATCATTTGCCATGGAAATAAAATGTATATACGCCTTAGCCTTTTTGCCCGAAGAGGATATACCAATTTATTTCGACGATTGGAAAAAAACCATATCTCCTGAAGCAGGTACATAACATATTTGTTTTGAACAATTTTGTAGGTTTTTTTCGTTGTAGGAAACATGGAAACAAGCATATACCATGCATGCAGGAAGCATGCAACATGTAAACAAGCATACATCAGGCATGCAAGCAAGCATTCAGCATGCAAGCAAGCATGCAGCAGGCATGCAAGCAAGCATTCAGCATGCAAGCAAGCATGCAGCAGGCACGCAAGCAAGCATTCAGCATGCAAGCAAGCATGCAGCAGGCATGCAAGCAAGCATTCAGCATGCAAGCAAGCATGCAACATGCAGCAGGCATGGTTTCTGTCACGGCTCCGGCGCTGCGGGCCTCCGGCGGCCCCACGCGTGCTAATCGTCGCAGACGGCTTTCGCTCACCACCGCAGCTTCGGCTTGCTGGCCGGCTCCGCCGGCCAGCCTCAGCCGCCTGCTCCTCAGCCCGCGGGCCGCCTCGCCCCTGCGCGCCTACGCGATTTTAAATTACACTCTAGGGGTAGGGCAGACAAGACTACGTAGAGTCGGTTTTGCAGCGATTCGGTTCTGTCACTAACTTTTGTAGCACAACATAATGATTTTTAAAGACAATACTTTAATTTTAATTTAGGGTTAAAAATGGAATTAATGTTATGTATTTGCATGAAAATAAAAAATAAATACGTAAAAATAACTCAAATTTGTTTCCGTAATTTCTATTAATTGTATGCCTAAATATGATTATGCTAATAGTCATTAGGCCTAGTAACGTTATGCGAATTAAATTTATGCCAAAACAAATTAGCCTTATAGATAATTATGCCAACCTAAGCTGTATGCCAAAAAAAAATATGGCAAAGTATTATTATGGCAAAACAAATTATACCAAAAGAGTTATGCCAAAGTATATTAGGAAAAAGAACATTATGCGAAAAGAAGGGATCCCAAAGATTATTTATGCCAAATATTACCATAATAATATTATAAAAAACCATACTATTTCAATGTTTATGGGGGGAGTTATCGACATTTGCGATATTTCAAATATTACCATAATATTAATATAAAAATCCATACTAATTCAATGTCTATGGGGGCATTTATTTGCGATATTTACACATTCTTTGCTACGTTATTTCCATATTTGTTTCCTTATAAATGGAATTTAAATTATGCTAATCGCACTAATATTGGCGAAAGTTTGTGAGTGTATGTTTATATGTTTGTCACTTCTTCACGCTCAAACGGCTGGACAAATTTTGTTAAAATTTTGTATGGAGGTAGCTGACACCCTGGTTTAACATATACGCTATAGACTTTTATCTCGATATTCCCACGGGACCAAAACTTATGCAGGTGAAACCGCGGGGCATCGCTAGTCTGCCTATAAGTCTATTCAAACAATGTTAACTTTTATGGTGATGTGGAGGCTTTTATGGAGGAGTTAAGCAGTTTTTGCCTTAAACGAGGGAAATATAGGATTCTCAATGTCATCACATCATCTACATATTTCTTAAGAGTGGTATACCTAATTTAAATAGATTGAAGTGTTTCAAAATGTTAACATACATAATAGATACTCCTACATAGTCGTACATAGGGCCGAAATCAATCAGCGTAGATAAAAAAAAAATAGGTATATGTCTCATCATCATCTGCACAGCCTTTTCCCAACTTTGTTGGGGTCGGCTTCCATTTTAACTAGATGCAGCTGAATACCAGTATTTTAAATGGAGCGACTGCCTATCTGACCACCACAACCCAGTTACTGGGTAATACGATACCCCTTGGTAAGACTGGTTATCAGACTTTCGGGCTTCTACTACTGTGGCTTTGAAAAAATACTTATATCTATATAAATAATAATAATAAACTGAGAAATCCTACTAATATTATAAACGCGAAAGTTTGTAAGAACGGATGGATGGAAGTTTGTTACTCTTTCACGCAAAGACTACTAAATGGATTTGGATGAAACTTTGCACACAGATAGTTTATAACCAGGATTAACACATAGAATATTTTTAACCCGATATTCTCACGGAATCGACACTTATGCGGGTGAAACCGCGAAGCGTCGCTGGTATGTTAACTAGCAGCGCCCCGCGGTTTCAACCGCAAAATATGGCTGTTCTATTTGAGTGATTCCTCTGCCTAACCCTTTTTTTTTTTTTTTTTTTTTTGCGGATGGAAATCATCAAATGACCCCTCCCGCTCTGGGTGGAGCGGAAGGGAGTGTCAGACTCTTACTGACTAAAACCCACCCGTGTTCCTTCCTTAGCCCTTTATGTTCCTAACCCTTCAGGGTAAACAAGCGGAATTTTACCAGTTTTTTTTTAATTTATTTTTATTGCTTAATCGAGGCCTACTTGTTAGATAACCGACCTTCAAAATATAAAACCATTAGGAAAAGCAAACCTTTTTGATTAATTTGATTTAATTTGACCTTTTAGAATAAGTGGTTTTCCGAGATCCATGTTACCTTCAAACTAGAGATAGCAAAATGACCTTCAAAAGAATTTCCACACGTGCAAGACAATACCACATTAGGGCACTTTTATCGATTCATAAATCGGTAACAAGTGTCACGATTTTCAAATCGCTAATCGATCACTGTATAAACAATCGAATTGCCTTAATCGATCACTTTTTAAACAATCGAATTGCCTGTCCCAGTGTCAACCTTGGTATGAATAATCGAGTTTATATTGGGTTTGTGAGCACGCTAATTTGTCGATTATTATCGATTTAATGATCAATTTTTTATCGAATTACCTACTGTACGTTCACTTCGGTAAATACAGGGCTGTTAAATGTCATAGTTGTGGTTGGTTTGTAATTAAACACGTTTTGATATTTTATGATAGATTTTTAATAAGCACATGTACAGTCAGCAAAAGAGTTAGGTATGCAGGATCGTTGGATATAGTTGAAGTTTAGTAATAAACCGATGGATGTTGTCGAATAAAATTTAATTTTATTAATAGACAACAAACAGCTCATTTATCAAATTAAATTTCAGTCGACAACATGCATCGGTTTATTAACCGGTTGAATGCCGTAATTACAGAAACAATTAAAAAGCCATTGTGTCTCGCGTGGATTTACGTTCCGGCATACTAAGGGTTAATAAACTTGTAGCTCACCGTCCGATCAGGACCAGGCCCGTGCCGGACGGCGCGTACGTGTTCCACGCGCGCCTCAAAGAGATGTCAGCATCGAGGAGGGGCCCCATAGGGCCGAAGCCTGCCGGGTCAGCGGGATTGTACGAAAGGGTTACCGGTGGCCCGGAACATAAAGGGCTAAGGAAGGAACACGGGTGGGTTTTAGTCAGTAAGAGTCTGACACTCCCTTCCGCTCCACCCAGAGCGGTCATTCGATGATTTCCCATCCGCAAAAAAAAAAAAAAAAAAGGGTTAATAAACTTCAACTATATCCGACGGCGACGATCATGCATACCTAACTTTTGCTGACTGTACAAGCCTCGATGAGCTCGATGGGATTTCCCATCGCCATCGGCAAAAATTACGAACCTCCATCTCCAATGAAACCCCTATATATGCAAAAAAATTTATGAAAATTTATGTAATTTTGAAAATCCTTCCCTAGTGCTTACATTCGTTATTTAAGGAGCTCTTCAAGCTACTAGACCCAGTGGTTTAAGCTCTGCCTTGTCTGTCAGTGAATTTAAGATGTTTATTTTATAGATTTAACTAGCTGCGCAACGCGGTTTCACCCGCATAAGTTTCGATCCCGTGGGAATATCGGGAAAAAAAGTAGCCTATACGTTAATCCAGGGTGTCAGGTACCTCCATACACAATTGCTCGAGCGTGAAGAAGTAGCAAACATATAAACACATACACACACACACCCCCAAACCCTTTCGCCTTTATAATATTAGTGTGATATCTTGAAGATCAGAGTACCATTATTATGATAGAGGACAAGCCTATTGCCATCAACTGGGCGCAAACCCGCAATTCGGGCTGAGAAATTACCAATGAAAAAACTTAATAAAACGTTGCCATACCCCAGAAATCGAACCAGAGCCCTCGTGCTCAGCAATCACGGAATAGTTCCGTGTCAGCAAACGGGCTTGTTACAAATGTACCAACGAGACAGTCACTTGTTTTTTTTATAAGACAGTTATAGCAAAGTTTTTTCCTCCTTCCCAATATAGTAAACATTTTTTTCTCAACGAATTATTCGGCCAGAAGTTCCTTTAGGCTGAGTCATCGATGCGAACGGTATTCCACATTACAGTACTAACGGTGACCAATGTTCAACATAACATGGACTTCAATCAATCATGTTAGTATAACAGCTTGTGATTCGAGATGATCTTTGTTTGGTATGCTGGAGAAATAGAGGTACTGTGTGTGGCAAAAGTTCAACTGCTCCAAATGATGTGGGCACTTTTAGATATTAGTTTCATTTTCCTGAAGATATGTGTCATCATTCGCCTGCCCTTCTTTTTTTTTTGGGTGGGAAATCCTCAAATGAATCCTCACGTTCTGCGCGGAGCGGCTGACTAAAACCCACCCGTGTTCCATCCTTAGCCCTTTATGTTCCGGGCCAGCGGTAACCCTTTCGGACAATCCCGCTGACCCGGCAGGCTTCGGCTTCCTCGATGCTGACATGTCTTTGAGGCGCGCGTGGAACACGTATGCGCCGTCCGGCACGGGCCTGGGGGCCGATTCTACTAATTTGCAACGTTACACGATCAATTGTGTTTTAGCAGCAGTTCGATTTCGATCGCCGTTCGATAGCGGTTCGATAGTTACATAAAAAGTCATTTTCCAATTTCTAGGCAAACTGGAAAGTGGTCCTGATCGGACGGTGAGCTACCCATTACTCTCCGTCCGCAGGCCCGCGCCTACGGTGGCCGGGAGTGGGGAGTCGTCCCATCGCTATTCACCTGTCCTTATCCCAATTTATAGTTCGGCGCAATATGTCTTTTTCTTCCGTACTTCTCCATTAGTCGTCATCTCTGTAGTCACTCCCTTTCCAGTCACATCATCTTTTACACAGTCCATCGTTTCTTTAGTACCTACTCCTTACGCGTATAGCCATCCGCATTCACCATTCCTGACGACGTTTTCCTCATTCCTCCGCATCACATGCCCAAATGCCCATACCATGACAACCGATTTCCACACAAATTTTCAGTCACCGGTGATACTTTTCCTTCTTATGTACTCATAGTGTACCTATGTGTGGTCAGCGGGATTGTCCGAAAGGGTAATCGTTAATTATAATACAATAAACACATTAGACACCTTTTTGGCAACAAACTATTATTATTTCAATGTTAAAATCGCTTTTAAAGTTTCGTGCCGATTCATCCCTGCATCCCTATTCACCCTGTTTGACGGTATGTCTCTTTATCATCAAATTCCATGATCTCCTCACCTCCTTCAAACCAATCAAAAATCACCATCTAACGATACACCACACAACACAAAACCAAAGTAATTCATTACTTGTCAGTACGAACAAAAAAAAACCGTTTTGTAATAATTAGTGAGAAATGAATTTCATTCGCGTAGCGTGCAGTTATTCGTGGCACTTGCTGATATTATATCGAGATGAAGCCAGTGTTGCCACGCCTGCTGGGCAATCTTGATTCTTGATCATTGATAAAATTGTATGAATGTGCAGTGGAATTAGAGATATTTTTCGTAAGCAACTACTGAAAAACGTATAATTTTGTTATTCAAGACTTGAAGTTTGGAAATTATTGAACACACACTGGGTTTACAGCTTGTCTTTTGATATTAAAATTCAGTTTTTAGTTTAATATTTTCAATTAGCGCGATTTGAATTATTCAACCTGCAAACTTATGTTTCAAATTAATATTATTTCAAATATCAACTTTATTTTGATGGTAATTAAGTTGATTTCAGAATGACTAGGACTATTGATATAAAAATGGCAAAACTTCAAAAAAAAAACATTTGTTAAAGACATCATCATTCATTTATTTTTTTTAAAGACTGTTGTTTATCATATAGGTAACACACGATTTCAAAAAGTAAGCAATTATTAATTAACTATCTCGGTCATAAAGAAATGTCTATTACAAAATATTTAACTTGTGTGACCAAAATTATTTCAATAATTATAGACATATTAAGACTGTTCAACGAGTGAATGAAATGATTGTCATCTTGATCAGTTAACGAATGAAGCTGTTAATGAGAGCATTCTATCATTCTCTCACGAGGTAGGTAGGTAGGTAGAGGTACAGACGCCAGCACATCAAGCTACCCGAAACTGTCAAATTTACCCAATCAACTTTGAACCTTATAATTTAGCGATAAAGTTGAAAATCTATTGAAGACATTTGACAGATTGTAGTAGCATGATGTGCTGGCGTCTGTACAAATCGTTTATAGGTATATAGTGGATATGATTTTTTTACTGCCCCGTTGGTCTCGTGGTCGCAAGCGCGGCTGCTGTGCAAGGGGTCCTGGGTTCGATTCCCAGGCCGGACAAAGTGTTATTGGGGTTTTAAGAATTTCTCACTAGCAGCCCGGAGTTTGGAAGTTTTTGGAATCGAACCCAGGAGCTCATGGTCACCAGTAGCGCTTGCGACTATTAGACCAACGCGGCAACGGGGCATTTAATGACATAAGGTAGGTATTACATTTTATGTTAGTCAACTTTTGCTTGGGTTAAAAAAATAATTTTACTATCTGCTTCATCTTGAACAATGCATTCGTTTAGCAAAATAAACAACATTCGAGATTTAGCTTACTCAAGTGTAAAAATAAAAACACACACACATAATTCATCAGAAAAATTACTCTTTCCTGAACAACCATTTGTCACATCCAGAAAGATGTCAGTTTTTTTACTCTTTTTTTATTTTCTAATTATTTTCGTGACGATGACAGAAGTCGCGTGCGCCGACAAATCCGATACGGCGGTTCTAAACGTTAATTAGACACGGAATGCATGTAATTAATTAGGTTAGTATAGGAAGTTCTTTCTTTTAATCGTCATAGTAATTAGAATGTGCGGTTTCACGCTTTTTTGTTTTAATTTTCTGAGCTGAGTTGTATCCTGTTGGAGTACCTACGTATAAACGACAATTGTGTATCTAATTGTGAATAGGTACCCTACCTTCATACTTTGGAAAATAAGTATTTTTATTAAATAATATATAAGAATCGAATAAAATTTACATGTAAAATTTAGTACCTACTTAAGGGGCCGTTTACACCTTCCCAGTTACAAAATTACTTGCAATAACATATTCTTTTTTTGTAACTTGGAAACGTAAAAGTAAGCCAATAGATTTAGATAAACTACTGAAACTGAAAGAGTCTTCGGTCAGCTGGACCCGGTTGCTTCTGGACCCGTGGGTCCAGTTGACCACATCATTTATTTTCTGTATCTATATATATGAAATTCAAAGCCCTGACTGACTGAATGATATATCAACGCACAGCCTAAACCGCTGGTCCTAGAGACATGAAATTTGGAGGGTATGTTCTTTGTGAAGAGTAGGTATCCACTAAAAAAGGGTTTTTCGAAATTCCACCCCTAAGAGGGTGACTGGGGGGAGGGTGAAATTTCACGCGGACGAAGTCGCGGGCGAGGGTTGTTTTTATATATAAATAAAACAAAGTCGGGTTAGCTTTGTTACACCATTTATAACTCAAGAACTACTGGACCAATTTTTAAGATCTTTGATTTGTTGAATTTTTCTCCGCCCCAAATAACAGAATAATTATTAAAACTTGGGAAAAATTCACGAAAAAAGAAATTATGCAGACTATAATTCATTTTCTCATACATTTAGTTTTCTCATCGTTTTTGATGAATAAGTTAGCACAACATTTATTGATTCTGATGCGGTACGAAGTTCACTGGGTCAGCTATAGTAATTAAATAAAACACTTAAGACCTTTCTATCGCAGTTGATTCTCTAACTGCAATCTGCTAACAAATCTTAGAATTAATTACAGCCCACGCTGTAATGAATGCGAATTAACAATTATTACTTAATACCGGCCGGTAAGTCATGGTGCCGAGTTATGACAAGAACGCCGCCTGCCTTGGGACGTTTGTTAGGCATTAGGGCTACCAAAGATTTTTTAGGCAAAGACAAACTGAGAAGTTTTATGGACTGACAGCCTGACATACCTACAGTGTCAAGTTGAGACGCTAGCGGGAATAGATATGATTAGAAACATTACCAGGTATAGGATGACCCTGGTTAGATAGGTATGGCTATTTCAGATGAGTAATACCCCAGCCCTTCAAACTAGGAAAATCCTCTATCTTGGAGGACAGAAACTTAGTTAGCGTTAGAATAATAACTTTACCCTAAATTTATACATAAATAATAATCCATCAATAAGAATAAATCAAGCTCCCTACAAAACAATTTGCCACCTAAACCCTCAAGAAAGCGTTTCTGACAACCCTGGTCACGGCGCGCCCGCGTCGATGCGATCTATGGCATAGAAGAGATAAGAAAAATGGACATAGTTGAGGAGGCATTTGTGGAAAATTTATCTACGTATTTTATGTCGATATTCGAAAATACCATATACTATGCCTGAGAGAAGATTGACTATTGTTTTCGAATACAATGAAATTATATTTTAATGTGGCATAACACACATTGAAGTTACAAGTCTGTCTTGAGAAATTCAGTAAAATCAGTGACATACCATCTACGTGTCACTGAACACTCATACTTATGTCACAATGTTAGTTTATTAAGTCTTATGCCTGTAAAATAATAATACGTACTCTGTTAGTCGTCATAAACTGTTGTCCAGTTTTATTGGCGGAGTCTTAACTTCAAAAGATAAAAAGCATACCTACAATTTAGATGATATTATGTTCCTTAGATGATATCAACCAGGAACCGAAGTTACAATCATATATCTAAACAATTTCATCATTTCCTTAGTGTGCTATTACTTATAAGGAAATAACGAGATTGTTTCTGCGAAACACTAGTGTTTTTCGCAGTCCAATCCGTTGTGATCCATGTGTCTGTTGTGATTGGTAGTCCAATCACAATCTGAAACATTTTGAAGGATTTTGCTAATCCATTGCTTCAAATGTTCGAAAAATTTGTCTACTCAACAACGTAAATAACGTAATGAATGTTGTTGAACTGTCAAAATTAAAGCCATTCCTACTGCTAGTGTGTTACGCAATAACCTCGCTGTTCCGACCGATCAGACGTACATTTGTCCGTTTATATTGATCTCTCCATGTTTGGATAGTCTTAAAATTATGCTAACAGAAACCCATGTTGATTAGCACCGGCATTACACTGCATTACGATCACTAAGCCATGGCGCTGACTTATGAATGTCATGATAATATGCGGTCTGCCTTGGTTCGCCCACGGGCCGCCTCAGGCAGCGATGGGGTCATAATAAGAGCTGATAAAAGTGACATAACTAAGGCATTTGTTGTGGTGATTGTTTTGATAAGACATATCTAATTAATTGTTTAAAACACATACTGAGTTGTTCTTGACGCGTGTCTGCACGATTTATTGAATGTTTTTGCAGTAACATAATGATATGTACAAATGTAGTCAGGAAACTTCATGGATGTCACACTACGTCAATTTACGTATTAAAACCATTGCATACGAATGTCAAATAATGACAAGTTTTTAAGCGTTCAATCGTTTTACTAAAAATCTACTGTTAATTTAATGAAATATGCTTTATAATTTTAAACTGTTGTATCTTTAAAACTAATCCCAATATAGTAGGTACAGACAGCATCTTTAAATGGTACCGCTCATATTTCCTCATTGTGTAGGTAATGTAATGGTCCAATAACCAAAATTATTTATTAGAACTAATGCCACATCTATCCTACCTGCTCCATGGGCCTATCAAAACAGGTGTTCGCGCCATAAAGCGACATTCCTGTGGCAAACGGCTCACTGGGAGCTCCTGGATACCGTAACTATGGGATGGGTCTATTTATCAAACTAGCTGTATATTGCATGAGTATTATCGATAAAACTGGTCGTTTAGCGGAATGGGAGATGATTATAATGTTATGAGTAACATAGGTTCTTGAATATAAAGAAAGTGATGGAAAAAATAATGTGTATTCGTCTATTCGCATGAATATAAACGGGCAAATCGTATGTTTTAAATACTATTATCTATACTAATAAAGCTGAAGAGTTTGTTTCTTTGAACGCGCTAATCTCAGAAACTGCTGGTTCGAATTGAAAAAATATTTTTGTGTTGGATAGTCCATTTATCGAGGAAGGCTATAGGTTATATAACATCACGCTACGACCCTTAGGAGCCGCGCAGCGTGTGACACCGCGGGGAACAGCTAGTGTTTTCTATAAGCGACTCGCCTGTAGAAAAAAATATATTATTTAAAAGTGACGATTCGCCCGTTTCGAGCGAGTAAATTGGTGCGAATCGACCAATAAGCCGTTTGGCAGCGGGTATTTCGAGTGGTTTTTGAGAGGCTTAGCTTGGTAAAAAAAATAATAATGTTTGTATGTATATTAGTTCTATAATTTTTATTGTATTTCTTTTTACAATAAAAATCATACTAATATACATACAAACATTATTATTTTTTGTCAGATTATTCAACAGTTTTAATTAATTAGTCCAAACAATAGATTTTTTTGTAAATGGATAATTGCTTCATATTTTGCAATAAATTACCAGCGTTGTGTCATCGCGCTTCTCTTTATTTTTTATGCAGTCCGACAAAGACCGCGCTTTTTTAGAGGTATCTTCATGTTTTTTTTTTATCGTACCATATTAGTTGTATTAAATTTTCAACACACTATCTACCTAGCATAATTATATCCTGAATAATATCATATATTTTATTGATTTTGTTTACTGTAGTCGATCATATACTTTTATTGTTTCTAAAGCTTGCGTTGTTTTGCGTTTAGGTCCTGTAAGCCCCTTAACGACTCCTTACTTCGAAACCACGACAATTCCTTAGATTATTCCCGCCAATCTCGCGTTAATTTCGCTTGGTTTTGTTCATTGCGTCAAAGAGAATTACGGCTCTGAAGGACAATTCCCGTAGGACGTTCACATTCAAGTCGCAATCTCATCTCAATGACAATAAATGTCAAAAACTTGTTAAAATCGTTGGGAAATTAGACAGTTTTTTGACAGATTGAGACTCGAGATTAGGATGCGAACGTTCTTAAGAGGAAATGTGGTCGGAGAGACTTTCGAAAAATCCTAAGTAAAAAGTCGTAATTCGAGGTTTGGCTCTCGCCTATTTCCTTCTCCAATATTGGGCCAATTTAAAAGATATTTAGTAAACTGAATAAGAAGGATATATACTGTGTCCCTATGTTTTTCTTTTTTCATTAATAGTTGTCAAATTGGTACACTAGGTCTCTGTTGACAGTGGTTTAAATCGGCATTTTTTGAGGGTTCTAGTGCTTATAAAAATTATGTAGGTATCATCAAAAAGGAAAACATAGGGATATACAAGTAGTTAATATTTATTATTCTGTAAAAAATTCTTGTTTTATGGTCATTAACCAGAAAGAAAACAGGCGATAGCGTTTCTATGGAGAAACGACCACTCGCATTTCCTCTTAATAATACAGGAATTGCTCCTCTTTACACCTATTTAGGTGTCACAAATAAAAATGTTGACATTGACTTCGATATCCTAGGAAACCTTAGAATGGAAAAAGTGAGAACTGGAAACAAATCATAACATTTATTGGCTATATAATTCCAATAGGCCTTGTTTCCTAGTTCGCAAATTCCAATGGTTATCGTCATTTAGGCACCTTACAAACAAGTGACAGGTTAATACCATCGCCCACAGACTAAGTAAGGAACTAGTTATACCAGACGACTTGACATTTGTGTGGGATGACCAGCAGAACTGGCCTTTTATAATAATAATATGGCTGTTTGTTTGACCTAGTCGTAACAGGATAGAAAACAATGCTATGGCAATTTATTACTGTGATATTATTAAGTTAAAAGGTTAAGAGGCTCGTGGCTAAATAAGCCCAACGGGTCGATCGAAAGTTAAGCTACACTTGCCCGGGTCTGTTCGCGTATGGGTGACCATCCATTGATCCATTGCATATCAAGCAAGACCCGTCTGTGCCTCGGAGAAGACGTTAAAGGCTCCTACAAACAGGCGCGACACGCGATATAATCGCGCGCGACACAAAGGCACCGCTCGTTGCGAGACTTGCGGTGCCTTTGTGTTGGGCGCGATTTTATAGCTTGTCGCGCCTGTTAAGCCGCTGGTCCCGGCGTTCATTCGTACATGAAGAGCCCAAAAGTCAAATAGCTAGTCTTACCAAGGGATATCGTGCTACCCTGTAACTGGGTTGTGGAGGTCAGATAGGTAATCGCTCCATGTAAAATACTGGTATTCAACTGCATCCTGTTAGACCAGAAGCAGACCCCTTCATAGTTGGGGAAAGGTCAGGCTGATTAGTATTTCATCCATTGTCCACGTTTTAGTATCCCCAAACTGTAATAGTAAATTTTGACTTTGACACCAATACTCCATGTGACAGTCAATCATTTTCTCATGTTAATCCCACTCGAAAAATAAGATAGGTAACTAGAGCTTATCTCCAACAAGCATGTGCTGACCCAGTTCATATCGGTTGACCGACTTCGCTGATAAGTATGCTTATGATTGCACCTGACACTTTCCTTATCACGCCTTGGTGGGTGTGTAATGATTATAAAATTGTTGGGAATAACTACTTAATTGGAGCTATGGAGTTTGGATTTTCCATGACTGTCAGTAATCTGGTTAAGTATAAGCATAATCAGCCTATACTGTTCCCACTGCTGGGACACAGGCCTCCTCTCTGTGAGAGAAAAGGTAGGTAATCTGGTCAATCTGTAATGTAATCATTAAGCCTTTAATGATTACATTAAAAAAAAAAAAAAAAAACAGGCGCGACACGTGATATAATCGCGCGCGATAAAAAGACACCGCTCGTTGCGCGAATTGCGGTGCCTTTGTGTCGCGTGTCGTGTCGCGCCTGTTTGAATGAGCCTCATTGTAAAATTGCACTCCAGTGACACAAGATACAAGCGATGTTTAGTTTGAGGCTCACCGAATCCGTCACATTGTAGTTTTACTTTTTGATGAAAAAACTTTTATAATTATTGAAACTATTATTAATTATTTTTTTTAGGTTTAAATACTACACTTTCGCACTTATACACTTTTAGAGTTTTGGTACAATGATGCTACACCGTTTTGCAAAAAAAACTTTATCACAAATACACAACATTCTTCTAAAACGGTGTCAATGATTAGATATAGTAAGTTTCTCACACAATATTTATTACGAATACATCATTGGAAGTGGCTGATAAGATTGAAAGTCCATTGACCAGAACGTTGTATCGGGCTTTTTATGTGACACATAAACCAAATCTTTTTACGTTAGAAAAAAACTTCCTTTATTATATACCTAGGTATGGTGTTTTTGTGTACCTACACATTCCTACACATCAAGCTATTTATTTCCAGCTTTAACTGACCTCGCATTGTATAAGCTTTTCGTACAATGAAAACTCAGCTTATACTGGAAATCTATAGCTTGATATATCGCCGTGCGTACCTAAGCTACATACAATAGAAAAAAAAACAAAAATTAAAATGAAAAATACATTCTAGGTGAACGTAAAGAAATCTGTTTTGGCGAGTTGGCCGCATAAAATATTATAATTTGTGCACTTTGTTTGGTAAAAGTAAAAAAATACGTTTTATTCGTTTGTTTTTTTACCATTTAAAGATATGAACGTTGATAATAATCTCGTATTTATTCAAATTCACAACTTTTTTCAAAGTATTCAGTGAAAGTTTATTTTGTTTAGTTATTTAATATGTGTACTCCTTTCATTTATAATATTATGATTGTTATTTAAATTATTAAACAAGGAGCTAAGCTATTCGGTAACATACTTTAGATAGATAGATAAAAATGTATCCAGTGATTTCGTTGTCATTCATACATAATTTTTATGCTATGTTCACATGCACGCCGTGCAGCCCGGCGGGCTGCCTGGCGGGCTGCGCGGCATGCAGCCCGCCCCAGGTCGGCGAACATTCAAGCTGTTCACACGCACGCCGTCGTGTCAGTCAGCACGCCCGGTTCGCGGCATTCACGTTCACAGGCGCGTTTACGGGCTCGGGCGTACCGTTTACACGCTCGTGAATGTGAATGTGCACGTTGAATGTCGAGTTGAACGCGCGCGTGTGAACGTAGCATAAACGGTACGCCCGAGCCCGTAAACGCGCCTGTGAACGTGAATATAATGCAGTTCCAAAAATATTACATACATACGTGTCGATATGATATGTCCTTTTTTTTTAAGTCGGTAAAAAAACGTACCTACACAACACACAAAAGCATATAAGATAATATCGATACCATCACGCCTGCAGAGTTTCCCTAGATAATTTTATTTGACCCTGTATACGGAATTCTTTTGCATATTTCCATGCTTCTTGACTTAGTGACAAATAAATTTAAGAGTACCTACATCCCAAGGACAGCCGAACACATCCGAAGCGGGTATTTTTTTAATTTTCTTATAAACAAAACACGCGCGGTGTCGCTTACGGTAACAGTGGCGCGAATTCAATGTTTTTTTTCCCATATCAAAAAATGCCCAACGCGCTTAAAGAAGTTTTCACTTCAAAAATGCAGCCAGAGCGACCTCTGCGCTGCGACTGATGATACCGTGGAAGTGACAAAGTTTTAGGCCAATAAAATCTAATACCCCAAACCAAACTAATGCCGCCAAACTGAAGTGGAATTGGGCAGGCCACATCTGCCGCATGTCGCAACAGAATTGGGCAAAAGTAGCCACTGACTGGATTCCGAATAACAGGAATCGGCCACGCGGTAGGCCTAGAAAGAGATGGCGTGACGAATTGGACGCCTACCTAAGGGATTGGCCAGGTTTAGCTAGAGAAAGAAAAAAATGAAAAGACGGAGAGGCCTTTGCCCTGCTGTGGGTCATAACAGGCTCATAATAATAATAATAAAATCTAATACACTGCCATCGATACGACAGAAAAAGAACAGCGACAGAAATATAAACCCTGAACCTGAACTTATCTTCAAACAGACAGAAAAAGAAAACACCTAAGTTACACAACTTTTAGACAATTCTTTAAAACTCTTTTGTTAACACGTTTTATGCAATAACTTAGCATTAAAACGTTTCATCATACGTTTGTACACTTTCTTCAAATTATCACTGGAATCTACTACAATACATACGTCTTTATGGCACTTTATATGCCAGTGTTATTTTGACTGTTACGATTAAATCTGAATGTTAAGTGGACCAGTGTTTGAGCTGAGTGACCAGCCGATCTGTTCTGTAATATTTAACCGTAAAAACTAAGGTGAAGTTAGCTTGAAGTGAGCTAGCGTTTAACAATTTCCGGCGCGGTCCTTTATTAGGGAAAGACCGTAGAATGTTTCACACAAAATCACAATACTGTCACAACCGTACCAACAATATCACGGAAAATTTAATCGTTTACCTAGGGCGGTAGACGGCTACAACCGTATCCATATAGATCGTTGTGGATGAAATCTGTTTATGCTTGCGTATGGCACACATTGAGAGCACGTACACCACTTGTTTTTTTACAGTAAATAAACGTGACCTCAGCCTCATTACTTAAAGCATAGTCTATAAAATAAGCAAATCAATTTTATACTGCGCTAGCCATGTTTACCGTATAGAAAGTACCAAATTATACGGCTATCGCCGTACTGTAATTTCATGAAGTTTTAAAATACAATTACAGCCGTT